>JASDQU010790060.1:365793-407372 GCA_032191745.1 Picea mariana | reverse complement strand
GGCGCCCAATTCTTTACCAAACTTGATCTTCGCTCGGGCTATCACCAGATATGTATGAAAGAGGCCGACATTCCCAAGACCGCCTTTCACACTCATGAGGGCCATTATGAGTTTTTGGTCATGCCCTTTGGTTTGTGTAATGCCCCCTCCACCTTCCAGAGCCTCATGAACCATGTCTTCCGCCCTTTTATTCGTCATTTTGTCTTAGTTTTCTTTGATGATATCCTCATCTATAGAAAAACTTGGACATACCATCTTACTCACGTGGATCAAGTTCTCCGCCTAGTCTCTCAGCACCAACTTTTCCTGAAACAGTCAAAATGTGCTTTTGGTGCCTCAGAAGTAGAATACTTGGGTCATCTGGTGAGAAAGAATGGCATCAGGGTGGACCCAAAAAAGATTGAAGCTATGGAAGACTGGCCGCACCCAAAGAATCTCAAAAGCTTGCGTGGATTTTTGGGCCTCACAGAGTATTATCACAAGTTCATTAAGAACTATGGAAATATTGTAGCCCCTCTCATGACTCTCCTCAAAAAGAACTCTTTCGCTTGGACTCCAGCAGCTGCTCAAGCTTTTCAAACCTTGAAGACGACCATGTGCACCACTCTGGTTCTGGCCCTTCTCGACTTCACAAAGACCTTTGTGTTGGAATGTGATGCCTCAGGGAAAGGAATCGGTGCTGTTCTTATGCAAGAGGGTCGACCTTTGGCCTTCACTAGCAAGCAACTGTCTGAAAAGAATCTGGGCAAACCCATTTATGAAAAAGAAATGTTGGCGATTCTGCATGCCGTTGAGTTGTGGCGTCTGTATCTCTTGGGGAAACGCTTCCAAATTAAGACAGACCATTAAAGCCTCAAGTAATTTCTGGAACAATGCATTTCCTCCTAGGAACAACAAAANTACTCATGTGGATCAAGTTCTCTACCTACTCTCTCAGCACCAACTTTTCCTGAAACAGTCTAAATGTGCTTTTGGTGCCTCAGAAGTAGAATACTTGGGTCATCTGGTGGGAAAGGATGGCGTCAGGGTGGACCCGAAAAATATTGAAGTTATGAAAGATTGGCCGCACCTAAAGACTCTCAAAATCTTGCGTGGATTTTTGGGCCTAACAGGGTATTATCGCAAGTTTGTTAAGAACTACAAAAATATTGCAGAACCTCTCATGGCTCTCCTAAAAAAGAACTCTTTCACTTGGACTCCAGCAACTGCTCAAGCTTTTCAAACCTTGAAGACGACCATGTGCACCACTCCAGTTCTGGCCCTTCCTGATTTCACAAAGACCCTTGTGTTGGAATGTGATGCCTCAGGGAATGGAATCGACGTTGTCCTTATGCAAGAGGCTCGACCTTTGGCCTTCACCGGCAAGCAACTGTCTGAAAGGAATATGGGAAAACCCATTTATGAAAAGGAAATGTTGGCGATTCTGCATGCCGTTGAGCTGTGGTGTCCTTATCTCTTGGGGCAATGCTTCCAAATTAAGACCGACCATCAAAGCCTCAAGTACTTTTTGGAACAACGCATTTCCTCCCAGGAGCAACAAAAATGGGTGACTAAGCTCTTTGGATATGATTATGAGATCATTTACAAGAAGGTCAAAGACAATGTCGTGGTGGATACACTGTCCCGGAAATATGAAGATGAAGGATCCCTTTTTTCTCTTTCCTTCATTCTACCCGATTGGCTCCAAGCTGTGCACAAGGAATGGCTTCAAAATCCCAAAAGTTCGCATCTGATCCAGCAATTGCAGACCAAGGCTCCGGCTCCCCCAGGGTACTCCTGGCTCCAGGATGAGCTTCGATACAAAGGCCGCTTGTATTTAAGTAAACAATCCAAGCTCAAATCCACGGTACTTTTTGAGCTTCATGCTACACCCACAGTGGGGCACTCAGGGTTCACCAAAACATATGACAGGGTCAAACGTTCTTTTTTCCGGGATGGTATGAAACAGGACATCCGTAAGTTTGTCACTGAATGTGAGGTGTGTCAACGCAACAAGGGAGAAATAGTCAAATCTCCGAGCACACTCCAAACACTTCCGATTCCCCCTACTATTTGGAAGGATATCTCTATGGACTTTATTACAGGCTTACCCAAATCGAGGAATAAATCAGTCATAATGGTGGTGGTGGATCGCCTTTCCAAGTATGCTCATTTTTGCGCCCTTCACCACCCATTTACTGCATCCACAGTGGCTCAAATTTTCATGGACCAGGTCTTCAAGATTCATGGCATGCCACACTCTATTGTTTCCGATCGTGACCCAACTTTCACAAGCAATTTTTGGCGAGAACTGTTTAAGCTACAAGGCACACAATTGCATCTCAGCTCAGCTTATCATCCCCAAACGGATGGTCAAATGGAAGTTGTCAACAAGTGTTTGGAAACATATCTGAGGTGCTTTGCCTCTGAAAAACAACACCAGTGGGCTCAATGGTTACCCCTAGACGAATGGTGGTACAACACTACATACCATACAACCACTCGCATGACTCCTTTTGAAGCGGTATATGGACAAAAGCCACCTTCAGTTCTCTCATACTTACAGGGTACCTCGAAGGTCCAGGCAGTTGACCAAACACTTACAGTCCGAGAGGATATTCTTCGTACCCTTAAAGAGAACTTGGTCATGGCACATAATTGCATGAAGCAACAAGCATATCAAGGTCGCTTTGAACGTCAATTTGCAGAAGGGGATTAGGTGTTTCTGTGACTGCAACCATATAAGCAAACTTCCCTCAAGGCCAAGCATTGTCAGAAGCTAGCGCCCAAATTTTATGGTCCTTACATAGTTCTCAAGCATGTGGGACAAGTTGCATATCAGTTAGCTCTGCCCAGTCAGTCGAAGCTACATCCCGTTTTTCATGTTTCATGCTTGAAGAAGGTGATTGGAACCAGGTGCCGAATTCAAACCAACCTTCCAGAGTTAGCTGAAGAAGGATCCGTTTGGCTATAGCTAGAAGCAGTTTTGGACCAGCGTGAGCATCGCCTGCGTCAGAGAACCATCAAGGAAGTTCTAGTATAGTGGAAAGATATGACTCTAGTAGATGCCACTTGGGAACCAGCTACCATTCTGCAACAGTTTCCACATCTCAAGCCTTGAGGACAAGGCTGTTTTTAAGGGGGCAGACACTTTAAGGTCCTAACCCGCACATAGGTAGATCAATGTATTCGGATGTAATAAAGGTCAATATTAATAAGGCCTTTCAATAAAATAGAATAAGGTGGATGTAAGAAGACCTAATAGAAGCTTCCGCTTCTAGAAGGATCTTCCTCTAGATGCTTCTCTTAATAGACATATTTAGTATAAATAAGGGTCGAGAGTCGAGATCAAATACCTCATTACCAATTCACTTGTATAAGTCTTGATATCAAGGGATTTATTTCATGTATGATTAGTTGAGATAAGCTAATATATGTTGGATTATTCAGGCACCCAAAAACTTGTCATTATGTGTATGAATGTATGGTTTCTTTCCTGCGTAATCTTTTTGTTTTGTGTAATTTCTAGTTGCGTTACTGTTTAAACAAGATTCTTGATGTATGTCTTTACTTTAATGTTGCGCAACATGGACTGCTGAATGATTTTCCTGGTCTAAGCCTTCCAATGTTATGATACCTTTACCTTTAAGTATGGAATTGTATTGTAGTGCGTTGGACTTGATGGCGTGTCCTTTTAAACTTGCTTTATTACACAAAAGTCTCGACAACGCTTCGGGTGAGACCTCCTTCCCTTGTGGAAGGTTGAATATGCTAGTGCTACTAGATTACAAAGGTACTTTTGTTGGTAACCTTCGAGAACCCTAGTCTCCAATTAAGCGCCAACAAATGGTTTTGTTGCTGGGACCTTGACTTCTGAGTGAGTTTTTAGAGGATGGAAAATCACATATTTAAGTATGACATTGGAAAATAGTGGGAAAGAAAGTGCTACGAGTTCATATTTCAAGAAACTGAGTTACAACAGAAAGGGACGAGGGATGTGAAAGACACAATATTTTATTTTGAACCAACCAATGATTAGTACAAAATATTATGGATTTGATTCCCAGAGGAGGTCTACGAGTGGCTTGACCAGTTGTAAGAAGCGATAGAATTTAAAAATCATGTCAAGAAAAGATTCAATTGGACTATTGAGCGGCTAGCTTCTCTTCACAAGTTACATCACCATATTTGTTGAGCTGTCGACTTTTGGGTCTACACTGTCCTGGTAGAATGCATCATTGAATTTATCGCAGAAAACCACTAGGCATTCTCAAAGGCAGAAGCAATATTTTACGTCAGAGCCCAAGGAAGATTATTGCGAGAAATTCCACTGTGGATGAAGATCTTGCTGGTGGAATAAGGAATGCTACTTGTTCCTTTGGTTAAAATGGCGGAATAAAACCCTTTATGCACGAGGGGAAGGTGATTTAAGAGAGGATCCATGAGTTAGGATACATAAGTTCTTGAGATATGGGGGTTCATCGTGAGAAGAGTTCCAGAGACAAGTGGGCTCTGAAAAGGGTTGCAGTGATTGAAAAGAGGTGGCAAGAACATATGCGAAATTTGATGAAGAGGCTAGATCATTCACGCATGGAGATCAAACTCGAGAAGAGTCATAAAAGTGAGTTAGAGAAGTTGAAAGAGTTATCGTTACGTGCACAAATGGACAACCAATGGTTGAAGGAGAAGTTTGGAGAGAAAGATGAGAGTTCTAGAGAGAGTAGATGAGATGGAGAAAAGTCAGAATAAAGAATCAAGATCAGACTCACCACCGAGGAACATGACTCTGTTGTAACCTCTACAGAAGTTGCGGGAGAACCAACTCCTGTAGTGCCCTAAGATGTGAAGTACAATACGTGACCTGATACAATATGGCCTCCTAATGTGACCCCCCAGGTTAAAGAATCCCATCCTGAAGACGCAGGAACCAACCTTGGATCACCTAGTCCCTCAGCACAATCTTCCAATCTGGTAAATTCTACAATACAATCACCCATAATTTATGTTATTTCTGCTTATTCTAGTTGAACTAGTTTGAGTGGTACCATGAATAATAGTCTGGCATGTTATTTAGTGTTATCACAACCAAGACCTTTAAGATTTATCTTGATAGAGTCCCCAAGTCCTTCCATGGCACATTAGCACACCAAATCCCTCACCCGATACCTAAAATTTTGGGCTAAGGGGGATGAGGATGTTGAACAACACTGGTTCCTTTACTGGGCCATCTAGAGGTCTTGCAGGACTTTAGATGCTAAGAAATTAGTCGAGTTTCAAACCACCTTGAGAGGTCATGCTTTGAAATGGTATATGAAATCCATTGAACCAGACAATCCTTAGGGACAAGCCTTCACCCTTGCTCAAGTCAAACAAATTCTCATAGCCAAATTTCGTTTACCCCAGTCAAAACAACATGCCCTCTATGAGTTGCAAGAGATCAAACAGAGAGATGGGGAGTCTACCTGAGAGTATAACCAAAGATTCAAATATGCAATAGGGAAATTGGCCAACCACATTCATGAAGACCACCACCGAGAATGGTTGATTCATGGACTTTTACCATTAACTCATATTCCATTAACCCAACAATGGATAACTACAGTGGGGAAACCCTAAAACAAGCCATTAAATTTGAGGCGATGGCGGGACACCCTGGAAACTTGTGGGTAATAAGACCATCCAATGACTATAATATTATGCAACTGCAAGGTTATATTTCTGCCTTGAATTATAAGATTCTAGAATTGACTATTCCTATAGCATCCCACTGTCAAGTCTAGTGTACTAGTCGCTACATTGAGGGGAATACAGTGACAAAATGTCCCATACTGAGGGGTGCAGAACCCCCTCCACAACCAATGGTGCCCCCACCAATAGGGCCGTCTGGAGGAGTTGTGTAGGTCGCAGCTACAACACCATTCCATGGCCTTGTGCAATACCATGCCTCCCCAAACCATCAGGGTAATCAAAATAATGACTATTGTGAAATTTTCCGAAGCCATGGGCATCCCCCTCAACATTGCCTAACCCTACAAAAGTACACCCCTATTCTGAACACATTCTATTGTGAGTTTTGTGGGTCACCTACTCACACCACCAAACAATGTCACTCTCTGGATGCTCTTGCGGACAAACTAGATCAGTTTTCATTCAGGGTTGATGTAACTCCTCAAGGCTTTGGAGGAGGACGTAAAGGTGGTGTAGGGTTAAGAGGTGGACGAATTGGCGGAAGAGGGCCAATGTGATGTTATAATTGTGATGATCATGGACATCTCGCTAGAGATTGTCCTCTTCTGAGACGACCTTGGTGTGCACACTGTAGAAACAAAAACCATGCCATCGAGGACTGCCCTGAATTGATTTTTAAGTGGGAGGATCGCATAAGGCAACGAGGTGCCAATTTGGTAAATTCAGAGCCCTAACTTGTCACTGAAGAAACCCAATATTAATATTGTTACTATAGTTGGAAGAAGGACTAGTGCTGATATTGTCAACTCAACTCAAAACAAGATTTGCAAGGTGGTAGCGAAAGATGTCACATATGACCCCCCTGTGCAACATTAATTCTTTAAGGATGCTATTGAGATATTTCGATGGATTTCTGATCCTACAATACCTATACCTTCAAAATCAAGTCATGGTTTTGCTTACTTTCTGACATTCTGGATGATGAAAAACTCACCAAAGAGTTGCAGAACATGCTTAAGGAGACTATACAAAATGAAGGGAGCATCGAGGAATTGATTGTTGCTAACCTCCCGGAACGAAATACTAGTCGGATTCAGAAAAGGAATTAGAGATCTAGAAGTGAATTTAGACTAAATGCTCACATTGATGGCTACAAGATTAATGATGTTATGCTAGATCTGGGGTCTGAGTTCAACATATTGTTGAAGAAGACTTGGGAAGCCATGGGTAAGCCCAAGATGATCTATTCTCCCATTCAATTGCGGATGGCCAATCAATATTGTATCTATCCTGTTGGATGACTGTAGAATGTTGAAGTGGACTTATATGGAGTCAAGACAATGGTCGACTTCGAGGTTTTAGAAATCATGGGAGAGAAGGACCCAACCCGACTCTTTTGGGTATCAAATGTGCTTATGAGAATTACGTTGTTTTATATCTTAACGAGGAACTCATGACCTTTGAAGCAAATGGTATGAAAGTAACCCAACCACTAGATCACTACTGAGGTCCTTGCTACACTGATCCGGTAGAGGGGAATATGGCATAGGATGCATTGGATCACATTTATACTTTGACTACAGGGAAGCGAGCAGATTAAATTAACTCGACTACAGATGGATCGGTAAGTTGGCACAATATTCAATCCACAAGTGAAGATTCTAAGGTTGGTTTTGACAATTGGAAATAGGGAAGATATGAGAACTTCTCACAAAATTGTGTGACTATCAGAGCTTCCAGGTGGATTGGGTCAGAGGTTAGAGACTACCTTGTATACAATGGCACTTCATATTTATGTAGCTTTCTAGTTGAGGTGGAGGATACAGTTGTGCTAGAGCAAAGAATTCCTATAATGGATATTGCATTAAGATCCTCTTCTGCTAGATCGTGGGCCACTCATAAGGGTAATTTTTCTTCTTGGGATGAAGTAAAGCGTGCCATCCAACATTGGTTTATTCCCCCTTCATAACTTACTTCAGATCCAAAACAATGAGATTTGGAATTATATGAGGGGATTTTAGATCCAAGGGAGAATGTTGCACACTATATTCATTTATGGGAAGTTGTGCAACTTCCTTCTCAATTATGGGTACATCAGGCTACTCATTCATTGGGACAAATTCCAACTTCTTGGTATATACATG
The DNA here is from genome assembly GCA_032191745.1 of Picea mariana. Lineage (NCBI taxonomy): Eukaryota > Viridiplantae > Streptophyta > Pinopsida > Pinales > Pinaceae > Picea > Picea mariana. The sequence continues at coordinate 399,561 of JASDQU010790060.1, read as the reverse complement.
AGGAAGCTCGATGCCAAACTAGCTGTTGGGAAATCCTTCAATGATAGTTCTGTCAAGACTTTTTATTCTTAGGTAAGTCCCCTGAAATCACTATAGCTTTGTAATAGATTAAGAAAATACTTTTTGCTGATGAAGGTAAGACTATACATCCCCCTACTGTCTATTATGAACACGAGTACCTTCTTCATCATAGTCTTTACCCATCCTCTGCTCGACTTCTTGTGGTCTGTCTTATCGTTGATAAACATCTAGAAGATCTTGATGACCTTGAGAAACTTAAGAATTTGACATTTTAGGAATCTGAAGGGACTAGAGAGGTTAAAGATACTATCTCAGAGGCTGTTATTAGTTCCTATACCAAACCCTTTAGGTTGTAGAAAGTCAATATAAGAACCGATGAGCATCCTAAGCTAGCATCCATTGAAGACTATTGGGATGAACAAACCGTGATAGAGATACAGGCTCTGTTGCGGGAATATGAGGATCTATTTCTTACAATTTTTTCATAATTAAATTGTATTAAGGGAGATTTGGGGGAGATGAGGATAGAGTTAAATCCTGAATCAAGACTAGTCAAGCATAGGCCATATCGGCTAAATCCTAGAGTCAAAGAGAAAGTGAAGAAGGATATTGATAGGATGCTCACAACTGGGCTGATTATCCCTGTTGATAAAGCTGAATGGATCAATCCTATCGTGATAAAAACCAAGAAAGGTATGGATGCTCTACGAGTTTGTGTGGATTACAAAAGCTTGAACACTGCTTGTGTACATGACCCCTTTCCCACCCCCTTTAGTGATAAGGTACTGGATCAAGTAGCGGGAAATGAGTCATATTCCTTTACAGATGGGTTCTCTAGATATCACCAGGTCTGAATCGCCGAGGAAGATAAGAAGAAGACTACTTTCACTACTGAGTGGGGATCATTTGCCTATAATGTTATGCCTTTTGGGCTTAAGAATTCCCCTGTAGTATTTTCTCGGGTCGTGATCACAACATTCCACGATTTCATCCATAAGTTCCTTGAGCTATACCTGGATGATTGGACTATATACAACTTACTTAAATAACACATTGGGCTATTACGATTGATGTTGGACTGCTGTAGACACTTACAAATTTCCCTTAATCTCAGAAAGTGTATTTTTTGTGTCCCATTTGGGAATTTGCTAGGTCATATTGTTTGTAGGGAAGGAGTGCTGGTAGATCATGCAAAAATTGTAGCTATTCTTAATATGCCTCCCCCTATCTTTGTCAAGCAGTTGCGAATGACCCTGGGACATACGAGATATTACCGCCCATTTATGAGGGGTTACACGAGCATAAAAACACCTTTGTAACAAACTCTCAAGAAATCCGAAGGGTTTCATTGGACTCAAAACTGTGATAAAGCATTTGACCCGCTAAAAGAGAAGTTGAGCACTGCACCCATTCTGACTTATCCTAACTGGAAAATTGAATTTCATGTACATATCGACTCCTCTGCAGTTGCACTCGACACTATTCCTGTGCAACCAGGGGAAGGAAAGTTGGACAATCCTATATACTTCGTTAGTCACAAAATTTACCAAGATGAATGCAACTACACCACAACAGAAAGGGAAGGTTTGGCTATGGTGTATGCTTTACAAAATTTTAGGCATTATTTGCTTAGAAGTCATTTTAAGTTTTTTACTGACCATTCTTCTTTGAAGTATTTGATGAACAAGCCCGCGTTAGAAGTTTGCTATTGCAGATGATTTCTATTGTTTCAGGAGTTCTCTTTTGAGGTCATTGTTGAGCTTGGAAAGTTAAATGTTAGGCTATATCACTTGTCTCTCCTAGAGTCCAGAGAAAATGGTGGACCTGTAGATGACCATCTCCCAGATGCATATTTGTTTCGTATTGAGGCCATTCCTGTTTATCTGTTGGATATTTCCCTATTCCTGACTATTGGTACTATGTCGGGAGAATATTTCGTGACCCAAAAGAGGCACCTCGTGGTTTTCATAGCAGACTACCAATTGATCATGGGCCAACTCTACAAATTGGGATTGAATAATATCTTGTGGCACTGTGTGTTAGACCATGAAAGACCTGATATTATATGGGAATGTCACACTGGAGTTGCAGGAGGACACGTTGGTGGAAAGGAAACCATTAGAAAGGTCTTACAAGTAGGAATATGGTGGCCTACAATGTTTAAAGATGCTAAGGAATATGCTTGGGCCTACGATGTATTTCAGAGAGTGGGAAAACCATCATGCTGCAATGAGTTTCCTCTACACCCTGTTCGCGCACTACGAGCTTTTGAAAAATGGGCTGTCGATTTCATCAGTCCGATAAATCCTCCAGATAATCATTCAAAGGCCACATACATACGTACCACAACTAATTACCTGACTCACTGAGCTGAAGAAGAGGTTGTTTGGGATTGTTCTACAACCACCACATCACTGTTTCTTTTTGAGAATGTTATTACTAGGTTTGGTTTTCCTTGGAGCTTGACCAGTGACAAAGGAGCCCACTTTCTCAGTGAAACTATAATGACCCTTACCATAGAATTCATGTTTCAACATCATAAGAGCAGTCCTTACCATCCACATGCTAACAAAATGGTGGAAGCATTTAATACAATCTTGGAGATGGGGGAGACTAAGGTTTGTTGCAAAAATCAGGATGACTGGGATGAGTAGGTTCCAACTGTGTTATGGGCGTATAGGACTACCACAAAGTGCTTTGAAAGGTATACCCTGTTTCAATTGGTATATGACCGAGAAGTAGTTGTGCCAGCTGAGTTTCTCACCCCAAGACTAGTCATTGCACAAGCTACCAAGATGCCCGAGGATGAATCCATTGCTACATGGGTGGAGGAACTGCTAGAACTTGAGGAAACTAGGTTCTTAGTGTATTTTCATCAAACTGTGGAGAAATCCCGACAAAAGGCCCGAGATGATCGACATATAAAGCATAAATCATTTGCGTAAGGTGACTTCATGCTCTTATATGAAAACAAGTATCAAAAACATCCGGGAAAGCTCCAAATGCATTGGCTTGGTCCTTTTATAGTTGTGGAAATTCATGAATCTAAAGCTGTTGAATTGAAGCAACTCAATGGAATTATATGACCTGGTTGGGTGAATGGCGCATGCCTGAAGCCCTACCTGGTTGCTGCATAATTACACTTTCATTACGCTCCTAGTTCTGGGAGTGTGTTAGTAAGTAGGATTTCCATTTCTGTATCTATTTTATTTTCTGTCAATAAATGGTGACATGTTCCGTGTTTACATGTCTTAGTGCTTTGTTTTCCTATCCAAGTCATCCAACTCGGATATTCACTTTATTGTCGGGAGGTCACAATCACATCATCTCATACTTAATGCTTTTGAAATTTGAATTATGCCCTTGGGTCATCATGTGGGTCATTAAAAGCCGTTAGTACCTTTTTACCCATCATTACATCTCTGCTTGTCATCCTCACTTAAATATTAACAAATGTCTGTCCTTTTTCCGGTTCACTACTCACCTGCTCATTACTTTCTTGAGTTGATTTACTGTCATGTTACCAACTTTCTGCTTATGAGTGTACTTGCCCAAATCACGTCGTGGATTTTTGCGTGTTCAAGGGGTTGAGTCGATGTTAATGCCCACTCTTGTCATCTTTTAATATTCAATGCATGGTCATCGTGTCACCACCTACATTTTTATTATAAGCATAGCTTTGGCCGACCGACAAATAAATATTCTTGTAGTTTCATCATGCTAAGTTTATACTCAGTGAGATCTCTATGAATTTGTGTTTGCAATCATGTCCCCCTGTTCACTTTGTCTACCATCGAAAGTATGCTAGCAGGGTTTGCAGCTCTGGTTGGGGATCTTTCCCAAAGCCCCTGCTCCACTTATAGTCGATGTTCTGGTCGAATTCTTTGACCCCCGAGTCGAAGTTTTAGATGATCTCCATGGCAAGGTGGAACACACACGACTGATGGACACATATTGCATCCATGAAAATTCATACATTCCAATACTACACCATCTTACCAGATGGTTCTTTCGAGAGGAAATGGAAGCAATCATTCCTACCCTTGCACCCCTGCACGACAACACGCTCACTAGTACATTATGTCCTTTTTTCAACGATTTACCGATGCATATTCGTCGCCACATCGTCCCAATTACGATGAAGGCAACAATATTTTTTTTGTCGCGTCCATTTCATTGCAATAACGATGGTCCAGACATCATCGCAAGACTAACGCCACTCATCATCGTAAGAGTGACCAATGTGCCCCAATCACTTTGGTAAATTCATGTTACTTGGTCATCAGGGTTGCGTCACAAGATTGACGCCTTAGTGAAAATGGTTTGACAAACAAGCGACAAATCAACGACGAACATGTAGGAACCCGTCAACGAAACACTTACAAACTTGCGACGCAATTGTGACGAGGCACCTTTGTCTCCTGCATTGCTTGGCTTGGAAGAAAAGCATTGTTTCATCGTAATTGCGACGCAAATTTGACAAACATCCTATGACCTATTGACAAAGTGGTGACAAAACATTGATAAAGGTTTGACGAAAAAATGACAAACTTGTGACGCAAAATTGTGAAAATGTTCGACAAAAAAGTGACGGAAACACTATATGTTCGACGTTTTCTCTGGGTAGGAAAGATACCCGGTTAGTCGAACTATCAACGAAAAGTGGTGTCGATGTTTCAACGACTAGAAATATTTTAAATATATATATATATATATATATATATATATATAAGCCCTGTATACAAAGAATATAATTACATATTAACCAAAAACAAGACACAATCAAAATAAAACTATAAGGATACCCTTGTATATTGATATGCGAAGAAGAATACAATGTTCACTTACCTCTTAAGGTGGGTGACCTTTCACTGAGCAGAGCTCCAAATACACTTATTGTCTTTATTATTGTTATCATTGTTATGCTATTGCAATCAAATTGCACTTATTGTCTTTATCCAAAAATTTTGAATCTTCCATAACTTGTTTGCTTGACTGTCGAGAAATTGTAATTTGATCTTTCATGAGTTGTACTTAATATCCTAAGTCTGGTGCATTCTATACTGTAATTAGGGTTACTCACATGACATATGACCAAAATGGAATGGGTGAAGTAGGAAATTATGGTTTCAAGGGAAACCACCAACAATGGAGACAATGTAGATTCACTAAAGCTAGATATAGAGAGATTTTGAGTTAGTATGTATATTTTTTTCTATATCCTTGGATTTTGACATCCTTTCAGTAGTTTATTGACACAATTTGGATGTTGGGATTATTATTTACTAATAGTCATATGTGGCTAACTTATGAACCTACTTTCCTTTCCCTAGCATTCTATGTTTTCCCTTGATCCGAAAAGGATCCAGATAAGGCTAAGAACAACTTAGAACTTATAGAGGCAACTCAGGATGCTTAGAATGGCTTCAACAGACAGAGAAAGGGAAAAAATTCAAAGTTCCCAAAACTCAGTTAAAATGACATGGTCGTGAAGAGTGTGTCACAATCTTTCTAACGGTGCAAACGACTCGTCAAACAGAGTTACAGATCAAAAGATATAAGCGGTCAAAGTTTTGGTCAACCTAGCCCAATCAATAGGGATGAGTCAACATCCATACTACTAACATCAGCATCAGTACGAATGAAGTCAGCATCCGTGCAACATACGTGACAAGCGCAAAAGGTGACACATGTAATTATGACATCGACATGATGTCAGCATGCCACATGGCATCACCAGAGGATGCCACGTGTCACTCAAATTTGGAATTTTTAGGTCGACATGTGGACCAATGAAAAAGTGCCATGTGGCATCCATATAATCTGTACAGGACACATGGCATTCGTATGACAAGTGGCAGGCTGATGTGGCATCCATACACACTTGGCAGGATGACATGACAGAGGGGTGAAGTGGCAGGTTGACTGTGCAAGTGAGGTGACGTGGGCCAATGATTGGCTGCCATGTGGCAGCGTGCAAATGCAATATGACGCCCTATGACCGAATTTAATATATATATATATATATATATATAGAAATTCCATTTGCCAAATATGGTGGCGGTTCCACTAAATATAGTGGCATATCCGCAGGTCTGCCAGATGTAACTAATCGTCGCCATTCTCGTAACAACCATCGCCAGCTATGGTGGAAGTTTTAATGGAGGAGCCCAAAAGGGGAGGCCCATGGGATTCAACCCTCGGACCTCTGCCTAAACCTCCGCCAAACTACCATCTTAATATAGCATCCACAACCACTACGCCAAGCGACCAATCAATGCACAACCGCCCGCAAGATTTATAAAAGGAGGTGTTCGCCAAAGTTTAGGATAGAAGAGGGGAGGCAGACCAAGCGCATTTGTATGGTATGGATTTGGGCACAGTTTTCGAGATAGACTTGGCATACATTTCTAGATTTTCAGTCATTTATTGCAGGAGCAGTGGCACGAAAACCGAGGCAAGGGTGTCTCTTGGGCCAAAAAGTGTCATACTCGGATTGAGGCATGGATACAGTCATTTTTAGGTAAAACAACGCCACAAACGTAGTGGTGATGTTATATTTATGATCTGAGCAAATATTCTGTAGCTTAACTCCAGAATGAGATATACTTATGTATTTTGCCCAATTATTTTGTGGAGTTAATAAAAAGACCTACCCATTTGAGAGCAGGACCCAGATACGTAGTCCACCAGGGACGAACTCCGTTATCAAGTTCTTTGTGTTCATATTGCATGCTTATGTCTCTTTCCTTTTGAGATTTTCCTTATTTATGGTGTACTTTAGTTTATGCTCATTTTATACAATTCTTTAATAAGTCACCTGAATGTGTAAAGTAGGACATTATGGTTTCAAGGGAAACCACCGACAATGGAGACAATTTAGATTCACTAAATCTAGATATAGAGGTTTTTGAGTTAGTATGTATATTTTTTCTATATCCTTGGATTTTGAGATCCTTTCAGTAGTTTATTGACACAATTTGGATGTTGGGCATTTTATTTATTAGCAGTCATATGTGGCTAACTTATGAACCTACTTTCCTTGCCCTAGGATTCTATGTTGTCCCTAGTTATGTGGTGTGACCTAGGTGTCTCCTTACAACCACCATAATCATGCTAGTCATTTGAGAGACCATGCCTTCAGTATCCACTATATAATTCACCTTCAATCATTTCATCCATAACATGTAGACTAGTTTGGATTTACATTGCATCTTCAAGCACCTCATATAACATACTTGGCATGCAATAATTGTCAGAGACTAAGTAAATAGGAACGTATTATACATCTAGACCCATGCATAAAAAACATGTATTCGACTACTCCCTAGCTACAATTACAAGAATGGAAAGTGATCTATGGGTATGTAAGGCCACTAAATCAAGATAACTAGAAACGTAAAGGAAGAGACACACACAGATATTTAGTCCACTAATTTAATAAAGAATTTATTGACAAGACTGAAGTGGGGATTTTTTTTATTTGTAGGTCCCCTATTGGATGGAGAAAAGGTGATAAGAAAAATTACATAAAATTTGTTGGAGAACATAACTTCCATTTAATTCAAATATGTAGGGTGTATACTATATGCATATTAGAATGATTTAGTAGGAAAATGCAAACTCCTATGTTAAAATGAAGATTTTTTTTTTGTGTGTTTGAGTGTGCATATCTAGGGTTATTGAGGGGATTTTCATCTCATAATCAAGAAACAATGGTATCTGATTGCAGAGGGGTTTATTTGGAATTCATTTGAAGAAGAAGTAAGGTTATTTAGACATAGGAAAAAAAGGTAATATAAAAACCATATGAGATTATCTCTAGATATTTGACAAAGTTGCTCCAAAAGATAATGAACCAATATGAAATATTCCAATTGTTGAAGAAGAGGGAAACACAATTGAATAGGGCACTACAATGATGGTGGTGATGGAAGACAGTCTAGGGATGGTGGTGAGAAGCTTACGATGACAATAAAATGCAAGTGCCAAATGCCAACCAACTGAATTTCAAATTGATTACTATTTGTCAAGGATATGATTATTATTTGTCAAAGAGTAATACACCGAATGAAAAATATTTTTACAAACATTGGGAATGTCAAAGCCTGCAATAAGACTCAAACCTATTGTCTAATCAAATTCCAAAAATAACATTTTTTATTATTAAAAATAATTGTTTTTTCCTATCTTTAAGATTAGAGATTAAAAACAAATATATAATCAAAGGCAAAGCTCATATTACATTAATAATGAAATTGTTGCAATAATACCTAACCTTCAACATGTAATAAAATTCAATTGAACATACAAATATCTCAACACAAAGATGAGTATAATAAAATTCTGATCTGGATTTAGATCAAAATAGCAAACATATTAACAAAGACATGAATTATTCCCAAGTAATGAAATAATGCCCCATCCAATTAAAAGTGGTTATTAAGATATTGATTAAGTGGTTGAAAGTTGATATAAACAATGCAACAAACTTAAGTGTACCATTCATATACTTTTAGCAAGATACATGTGGCTTCTTTCTTGTATCCAGTGGAAAAATTACACCAGTTAGAACATCCATACCATGCATACATAGATTTATGAAATAAAGGTGACATATGCCTACCATGCATTATATCTGTCATATGAAGGTCGAAGAAAGAAGCATCTGGTCTAGCTCAGGCCCATTGTTGTCTTTCTTGTTTTTCCAATATGTTTTTGACTAGGTTCTACATCTATTCAGGAACTCAACCAACAGTTTGTCTGGTCTATCCAAATCCAAACAAGATCTATTTTTTCTATATTTGGAAGGCTCAATTGGGAAGGGTGATCCGGAAGGATCCCCACAACTGATCCATCAAATGGTCTCAAATCTTTGCAAAATATTAACATTCAAGCAACCACATGGATTTAACAAGTTTCCCAAGGTTATGTGCATAGACTACAAAAGTGCAGAGTCAAACTCAAAATTTGATATACCTAGGTAGTCTCATTTAGACCATCAGTTTCAACAAGAATCTGTAAAATAATAAAATATGGATTATAATAAGTAGAATTTCAGAGGAAATATGAAGTAAAGAAGGCTGAATTTCAAGGGAGGATGAAGTCTTTTGGTGATGTGTTCTAAGGTGTGTTATTTACGGGTCATCTTACCATTTTCTCTATAAATTTGTTTCTAAAACGATTCAATTGTTCTCACTTCATTTGGATTCTCTATGAATACATTATGATTGTTTTACCAGGAACACTTGTTTATGACTAGCTTTAGGACTAGTCAAAAACCCTATCTTCCAAAGAGTGCATCTCCAAAATTATAGCGAATAAAGAGTTGAAAATTTTACCACAGGCACCTAGATATGTCTTCTCAATAGCATCCAAAGTTCACCATCTGAATCGTTCTATAAACAAATTTATAGCTAAAATGGTAAGATGACCTGTAAATAACATACCTTAGAACACATCACCAAAAGACTTCATCCTCCCTTGAAATTCAGCCTTCTTTACTTCATATTTACTTTGAAATTCGACTTATATCTCCTTTTCCATTAAAAAACTTGTTTTTGTTTCAAATGAATGTATATTGATATGTATTTATACCCTTTATGTCACTTCCTTTTAACATTAGGGACGACATGTAGTTTCTGCTTCAATTCATATTGTCATCTTCAAAAATTCATTTCTCCTCAATCATGAGGATCCATGTGACGTGCCACATACCATCGGAAGCGACATGAATTATACTATCCATCCATGGGTGTTGTATCTGCATGTGTAATTTCCTTCATGTCTATCTACTTTGATCAACTGTGGGGTCCAAAAGCCAATGGCTAGGATTGACATCAATGACAACAACCAATCTTCCAACAATCTCCCGCTTTGTCATTGATGGCAACACTCATGCTTGCCTTGTCCTCATGCACCTGGTTTCTCTCCCCCTTTGACATCAATGGAAAAGGGTGGGGCTTCTCCCCATGAGTTTAATGGAAAAAAGTAATTCTCTTCTTTGGGGCTACCGCCCCTGAACATATATCACTTAATAACACTTCATTTTTATGGTATCTTTCTTCCTTGGAGCTTTTTCGTGGATCTAGGACATATATGTTACTTGGTCTTCTTGTTGCAGTTGCAACCAATCTTCCTAAACCTTCGTCTTTGATTTTTCATCTTTGTGAGTCAAACGTGAGAGTATATCCTTGATCACACATTTTACTAACATTGAGTAGATTATGCTTCAAGTCTTCAACCAATAGGACATTCTTTGCTTTTACATTTTTGCTTCCAAGCTCTACTACAACTTTTCCAAGTATTTTGGTAGATGAGTCATCTCCAAATGCAACATTGCCACCCTTTCTCTTCAAGCTGATGAATTTGTCTTGATCCCAGATCATGTGTGAAGAACATCCACTGTCTATGTACCATTCATATTCTTATTTACATTCTTCAGCGGTCAATGCTATTCGACAATCTTCATTGTTTGGAATCTCTTTCCTTCTCCATATTGTGGTTGGCATAGGTACATTTGGCATAGGTGCATCTTCATTTATATATCTGCAATCTCGTGCTTTGTGACCAAGATGATTACATTTGTAGCATACAATAATTTTGTCCATCAATGGGGAAAATGAATTATAACTTCTTTTGACAAATCCACGATTGTTTCCATATCTTATATTTACACCATTCATGTTTCTTGCATAGTTGTTCCTTTCATTGATTCTACAATTAATTGCTTTATGTCCAAATGACCAAGAAATAAATTTTGATACTCGGGAGTAAGTGATTTTCTTTGTGATGTAGTCCATTTGGGTTCATGATTTGCTCTTCTATAGTTTCCTTCATACTGATTGAAGCTTCTTTGATTCCTGAAGGTAGGATTTCTTCTCGGATATTCATCTCTTTTGTAATCATTCCTTCTTTCTGGTATCGTGGTCCACTTCTCATCAACTGTCTGTGTAGAGCTTTCTTCAACCTTCTTGTTGGTATTTGCATCTTCTTTGTATGAAGTTTCACCCATGCATCCAATATGTGTTAAGTATTTTGGAACTTGAGAGTTTCTTAAGCTCTTCCTCAATGAGACAACTTCTTGTTCAAGTTTCTCACAATCTTCTTCTTTCTTCATCATTTGGACATTCCTTACTTCTCCTATTCTTCTTTCTGCTTTGAGTAGAGTTTTCAAGGAAATGGTTTCTTCTCTTAGTTTCTCAGAGTCTTCTAATTGTTTCTTCAATCTTTCAATTTTCTTTTTGCAACTATCCAATTCACTTCTTAGTTTTCTATGCGTGTTTGTGAGCTTGCTGTTTTCAATCTCAACATGCTTAAATTTCTTAAGATTCTTATCTTCTTGTTGAATTATTTATGCTTCATGATTTTTTTCTTATTCATTGGACTTTCTTCTTCAGTATCATCTCTTTCAATCCTTGGATAACGACATTCAAATTCAACATGTCCTACTCCTTCACAATTAACGCAAAAGAACTCACCTCTATTTGCTTCTTTGAAATCTAAGATGTTGTAATTTGCTTCAACTTCTTCTTCTTCTTTTGCTTCTTCCCTTGCATAAAGGTCTTGTATCTTGTCCTAAAGCTCTTTTGCTGATGCACATGATCCCACCTTGGATTTCACTGAATCTGTCAATCCATCCAGGATGGTATCTATTGCCAATTTGGTGTTCCTTTTTGCTTCCTTCTGAACTGCAGTCTTTCATTTCTTCAAAGAATTGTATCCCGAAGCAATTGAAAACCAAACATCTTCCCCAAGAGCTTTCAAGTAAGTTTCCATTCTATTACTCCAATATTCAAAATTGCTTCCATCAAATGGTGGAATCCCATTTGGAATGTTGTCTTCCATTTCTGATTAGGATCTTCCTTCCAGTGGTTAAACTGTACTGAAGGTAACCCGCTCTGATTCCAATTGTTGATACTGAGAGGGGGGTGAATCGATATCAAGTACAATTTGGAAACTTTTTCAACTTATACTTAACCAGATTATATATTCAATTATATCTAACAAAGGGGTAAGAATAGACCATGTGACATTAGAGGATGTTATGTGCAATGTCCCATGTGAAATGGAGGCATAAAGGATGATACATGCTTCAAAGGTTGGCATATCAAAATGTAAACTCTAGATTCTTTCAAATGAAGAAAATGAATTATGTGCAAGTTCCAAGTTAGAAAGACAAGAATACCTAGAGGGTTTATCCATCAAATGTCGAGATGTAGTTGTGAGAAGATTAGGGTTATGCCATAAGTAGTGAAGAATTGAAAGTGTACTCCAAATTTTACTCAATGGATGGGGAATAGAGAAAGGCTTGGTCTAGAGTGGTGCTCTCAAAAAAAGAAGTAAGAAGTAAACTAGAATTGAAGTTAAGAACAAGTACCTATTTTTGATATGTGATACAAAGTTAGAGGTAGACATTGGTGCATACTTCAATAAAGTACTGTACTATTTTCCATGGAGCTTGATGAAACTACAACCACCTACACATTAGGTTAGATAAGTAACGTGGTGGATATAAATTCCTTATTAATGCCTAGCACAAGGTGTCCCATGTAGTTATATAGGTGGGAGTGCTACTTGTAGCGTGTTCTATGTTTAACTCCACATATGCCTTGACAACATTTTCGTGATACTGCCACCAAGATTATGCAAATCCCTCTAAATGGTTATCTGCAAGAAGGAGGTGTTGTGTCTCGGTCATATTTGGGTAGGTTTGGAAGTAGATAGTGAGGTTACATATCTATGAATCCAAAACATCCCTATGCATCTAGCCACCATACTTAGGTAATGAGATTCTGGTGTCTAATTGGAAGGTGGAGGTGGATCTGCAGTAATGGTACGGGCCCATATGACAAATATAATCCCAACAACAACAATTGTCTTTTCTATCCAACTAGCTAGCCAACCTAGAGACTAAGGGGTTCTCCTCCCTTGATGGAATACCCTTCTAGTTAGCTCAGATAGCTAACCAACCCAAAGAAGGAGGGATGATATCCCCTTGATGCATATTCTTCTAGGGATATCTAGCATTAGTTAATTAATTGTTTTGTGTGCTATTTAGTTTGAGGATCACTTTCCAACCCTTAGCTATGTACATATGCATATAATATTATTTTCTAGTCTTTGAGTGATGTGCATCCTTAGATTAAGGTTGTGGACTTTGAGAGATATGTTCAGGTTGTTCCATGTCTAATCTTTTTAACTAAATTGTTCCATGTCCAATATTCGCCATTAAGTTGTCCATTAATCTTTGAGAAGATTCATGTGCTGCCCATGTTTTCTATTCTTTCCTTTGTTGTTTTTTGTAGGCTCCCAGACACGTAAAAAACAACCAAAGAAAGAATAAAAAAACATGGGTAGCAGATACCTTGTCATAAATGTACTGTGGATCATGGAGGTGACTGCCCTTTGAACCTGCATTCGTCAAATACAATAATAGGGTAAATGACTGAATAATAACTATACATGAATGAGCTTGTATTTGACAAAGAGAATTAAACGTTATATGACTGCATAATAATTAAAGATGTACGATGCTATAATAATACTAAAGGGGAGTACCTCATGAATGAGTTCCTTTTGGTTTCAAGAATAATTTATTCTCTACTAAACAGGACCAACCACGTGAAGGTGGAAGCTCATTTGGTCCCTCCCTCCCTCACATCACTCTCAATTCCTCATAGCCAATCATGCATAACAAGTAGAAAAACAAGAATTAAAGGTAAATGAAATCAAGGTGTTACATGCATACAAAACATAGAAGGTCCACGCACAACTAACAAAACAAAAAATTGTACAGTCAATAATTTATATTAATAAAATTTGTCCTGAAAGTATGTACAATCACTTCTTTTTTTGTTTCTTCTTTTTGATAAAACTCATGAGTGTATCATCATTAGGATTGTATCGATCCCAACCTTCAACTATTGGGTCTTGTTCTACTACTGGAAGATGATGGATGGTCATCTCAATCATTCTACTACTTCTAGTAGCAGGACATGGATGCCGATGCACTATAGGGGCATCCACTACAATAACATAAAACATTAAAAGGACATGGTTAGTCATTATTCATAGCAATGTTTCATTAGTACGAATATCATTAATATATATTTTACCTGGAGGAGTAGTGGACATGACCATTGGTTGGATTGTTATTGTTTCCTCTCCTCTCCGAGCACCCTCATCTACATGCTCTATCATTGAAACAAGAAAATTTATAAGTACATGGCCATCTAAGGGAAATATAATAATCACCATATTATACATTTTATTTTAAAGACATGCATACCGTGATGATGGGTTTGTGAATGACTAGTATCATGGTGTTGTTGTCCACCACCATCAAATGAACATGTAACAACCTCACTGTTACGACAACAAAAGCAACATACGACTTTTTTTTTTTGGCGTTAGGAATTATCCATTACAATTAATAACAACATCATTGACACAACATCCAAAATATTAGTGAAACAATATTAACAAATTATCAATCATTCAAGACATAAAGCTGACACATCATTGCCATGAATAACGATACACATATCGACGCATTAACACAAATAAATAGCGACCCATAATCATTGCATTCATAAAAATAAATAAGGACACATAAACAATAGGAATCACAAAGCGCTCAACTCCTCTCATCAGGATAATCATAAGATAACACCATGATAACATGAGATAACATAACGCTAACTTAAGGATCATAAAGATAATCATAATAATGAAATAAGATACTACCTGCCCAACCTACCCTGCAAGGCTAGGACCTCTAGGACACATAAGCAATGCTCAAGCCCAGGTTCCAATTGATTTTAACCATTTAAGGTCTCAAGGCTGGTGACTGTTCTGAGGAACAAGGAGGTGTATACATCCCACCAACAACAAGTCCAATAATCATATAGATCAATCCATCAATCCTATTCATCAATCATCATAGCGCAACGGTAATCAATCTCGCCATCAATCATACATCCATATTAAATATTCGCTGCGCGCAAGAGTAACAATTCTAGAATAGTCACATGTCGACTTAAGTAAAGGCGCAAGAGAAACTAGCTACTAATCAGTCATAAATCAAATAATTCAAGACACAAGATTAATTAACATTAAAATCAAGGTGCAAGAGAAAATGAAGAAGCAATCGCGCGCCCATTTAAATGAAGTCGCACATGCAATTCTATTATTATATCACAACAAATAAACGATGCGAGGTAAATATTCATTAAATTGTTGTGGTGCCTAAGTAACTACAAAAATCCTTCAATACATCATCTTTTATGTGCACGAGAAATTTATTGTCTAGAACAACATTCCTTTTATTACATTCCATTTCGCAAAAGTCTAAGGTCCACAAAATCATTTACTTACATTATAATTTACACACGCGATAAATCTAACTTCTAATTAATCTCATCATCAATATGTATTGCGCAAGGAAATATGAACCATAAATTCAACATACATCATATTAAGTTTAGGCGCAATAGTATCATCCTTTTAACTCAATGCGCAAGGAGATCTCCTCCTTTCAACAATTATGCGTCAACTCAATTAAGGGCGAAAGAGTAAACTACACACATGACTATCCACACCTAGCTATATATATCATGGCGCAAGTAAATTAATGATTAAATAATTTATCCATCCACATTAGTCTTAAGGCGCATCGAGACAATAGTTTACAATATCCTTAAATATGAGCATATCACATTAAGGGACTCTGAATATAACATTAATGAATATAACATTCAGGAGAGAATATAGTATCAATAAGAGCATAAGCATTAAAAGACTATGAATATAGCATTAAGGAGAGCGTATAACATTAACTAAGAGCATAAATTAGTAAATAACATTAACGATTATGGCATTAAGGAGAGTGAATAGCACTAAGTAAGAGCATAAAGCAGTAAATAACATTAACGATTATGGAAATAAAGAGAGCGTATAACATTAAGTAAGAGAATAAAGCAGTAAATAACATTAATGATTATGGCATTAAGGAGAGAGAATAACATTAAGTAAGAGAATAAAGCAGTAAATAACATTAATGATATAACACTAAGGAGAGCATAGAAGTAATGGACTCTGAATATAAAATGCTAAATTGAAATTTTATTCCAATTCATAATTCATATAAATCAACCTTCTTATTATGTAACTGGAACTGCGCTGAGTTGGAAGACTCCTGCCCACGTAGAGATAAATGGTAATGACACATGCTAGCCTCCCCCACGGGATGGGCACAATTTACTCAAGAAAAACACAGAGGTAATAAGATGAAAACACATGCTTGCCTCCCCAACAGGCTGGGAACAATTTACTCAAGAAAACATAAAGATATAAAGGTGAAAACGTAGGCTTGCTTCCCTAACAAGATGGGCACGATTTACTCAAGAAAACACAGAGATATAAAGGTGAAAACTCATGCTTGCTTCCCCAACAGGTTGGGCACTATTTACTCAAGAAAAATGCAGAGAAATAATGGTGAAAACGCTGGCTTGCTTCCCCAACAGCCTGGGCATGATTTACTCAAGAAAAATGCAAAAAAAAATGGTGAAAACATGTGCTAGCCTCCCCCACAGGCTGAGCACGATTTAATTAATAAAAATGCATAGAAATAAAGGTGAAGACATGTTCTAGCCTCCCCCACAGGTTGAGCACGATTTCTCAATAAAAATGCAGAGAAATAAAGGTGGAGACATGTGCTAGCCTCCCCCACAGGCTGAGCACAATTTTCTCAATAAAAATGCAGAGAAATAAAGGTACATACATGTGCTAGCCTCCCCCACATGATAAACATGATTTTCTAAATAAAAATGCAGAGAAATAAAGGTGACGACATGTGCTAGCCTCCCCCATAGGCTGAGCACGATTTTCTAAATAAAAACATAGAGAAATAAAGGTGAAGACATGTGCTAGCCTCCCCCACAGACTGAGCATGATTTACTCAATAAAAACACAGAGAAATAAAAGTGAAGACATGTGCTATCCTCCCCCATAGGCTGAGCATGATTTTCTCAATAAAAATGCAGAGAAATAAAGGTGATGACATGTGCTAGCCTCCCCCACAGGTTGAGCACGATTTACTCAATAAAAACACAGAGAAATAAAGGTGAAGACATGTGCTAGCCCCCCCATAGGCTGAGCATGATTTACTTAATAAAAACACAGAGAAATAAAGGTGAAGACATGTGCTAGACTTCGCACAAGCTGGGCGTAAGAAGCATTCAACAAATAAAATGTAGAGGGAAAACATTGAGCCCAATGAAGAGAATTGAAGGTAACCACTTAGCGAAATTAAAGAATGAAATGATGTGAAAAAAAACAATCTCACAGGCCAACTGTCAAGGCTGAGGAGAAGGGAACACGGTCTAAGGAATTTAGAACGCAGAGGTGCAACAAATGCTTTCCAGATCAATTCGGGGCTGCAAATTCAATTAAAAAAATTAAAATGGGACAAAGAACAATCAACGCCATGATGAAGCCTAATGCTGGGAAAATCTCTCATGGAGAATAAATAAAAGACTAAATTAACACAACGACATGCTTAACTGAATCTCAGCAAAAACATTAAACCTTGAGTATATTTTCTAGCAATGCGTATGCAATGAAATTAAACTACCATTTTAATTGAAACTAATGAGTGCAATCTCAGTTTAGAATTACCGTAACCGGAGGCGAAGAATCCGAAGCTGTTGTTCCGTGCTTGCGCTCCCTCCTGTCTCCTGCTTGCTAATCGTGAAGACCTCATTGGTACCTCCCAACCAACKCTAGGGGTACTCTTCTTCCCCCCTTAGCCCCCCGAGCCGCAAAGGGGCCATGCACACAAAACTAAAGAAAAATCTAGCTCGCAGCTCGCCTCATAAGGTTAAGCCACCACTCTCCTTTCAAGCTGGGTACCCCAATTCCCACAAGAAAAATCAGTCAAAAAAATTCTGGCAGCATAACCTTATGCATACTAGTCGTGATCCATTCCTCTTCTCAGCCATTACTTTTATAGAGTTCTTCTTAGTGACCACTTGCCAATTTCACAATTAATTCGTTTTATTAAAATTTAATTAGGAAATACTCTCCCACGTACACTTGTCAACCGATCCCTTAGTTGCACCATAAATTCGTTTATTTAATTTAATTAAATGTCAATTTCCCTCACCCATCCTAAAAACGCTCCTTGTTGTCCCTTTATTCCCTCTATTTCCTTTTAATGACTAACACTTTTCTAAAACTTAGTTGTGTTTTATTTATGAAAGTTCTTTAATTAGACTAGACTAGATTCCTTTCTATGTTTCCACATTACTTTTTACATTCATATCCCCTTTTTGTCTAAGTTCCAATTTAGCATGTCTAGCACATAATCAATAATTAAATCTTTAGATAAATATTTCTATTTTAAATTCTTAACTTGATATTTCTTCATCCCCCTTTTATTAATTGATCATTCAATTTTTTATTTTATTTTTATAAGTCTTCTTACCCTATTTAGACCTAGACTTAAGTTTCAACTAGGCCTAGAAATTATTATTATTATTATTATTTTTAAGGGAATATTCTAATTAATAAAAATTTTCTCATTTAACATTTATTTTAAGGCTCACCGTGTCAAAACAAAATATCATTTTCTAGGCACCTAGGTTCATTGACTCACCTTTATTAAAATCGTGACGTGCCCTTCAAGACGCACTACATGCTCCAAGGGTGCCACTCACCTTTATTCATGTTTTATTGATGCAACATGCCCTTCAAGATGCACTACATGCTCCAAGGGTGCCACACGCCTTTGTTCATGTTTTATTTGTGCGACGTTCCCTTCAAGATGCACTACATGCTCCAAGGGTGCCACTCGCCTTTGACTGATTTTGGTAGTTGTCTAACCCTTGGAGTCAATACTCCATCAAGCGACCTTGTGAGAGACTAAGGGCCTCTATGGAATAAGGACCCTGCCTTATTGCGTGCCCCTTAGAATCTTCATGAGTGACTGTCTCAGTCTGCCCTCACGACATCCTGGATCTCTCGAAGTAGTTAATTGTCAATCCACAATTCGAGCCACGTCGAGAACGATAGTAGGTTGTGGCAAGGCTGTTGCCACACCTCTCCCTCAATACCTGGTTGTTGTGCATGCCCCCTTTACTCATAGTGTGAGTCTGATTAGCAAGCAATTGTCAGTTCACATCCATCAACGAAACACGTCAACGATCCATAAACAACATCATAATACACCCGATCATATGTCACATATGCATAAACATAAATACCCAAATCATATACAGTCCACTCCCTAGCTCGATATGGAGTCCAAGGATGATCCATGTGGATATCGGTGGCCACCCACCTTTTCCAACTAGCTCAAAACAATTTTCTAGCAATTTTGGTAATTTACTATTTTTAGCAGTTTTCACTTCCAGAGCCGTTTTGAGGCCCTCAACGATGTTTTTTTGGGAAAACAAGTTTGCAATAGCAAAGTTCCTTTCATATTGTGCCTAAATTGAATCTCCTTGATGATACCTTTCCAACAGGCTATCATACGCCTAAAACATAGATCGTATGCAACAGTTACGACCCCATGAAGTTAATGTACTAACTTACCCAAACGGGGCCCACATGACTTTTGGCGCTTCATCTCCTAGGGTTAGGTTTTTGGATGTCTAGATTATTTGGCATTCCGATTTATTGCAGAAAGGCATTCAGAGCCTCATTGTAATGATCTTCTGGAAAATGTGAGTAGCCGTCACATCTCTTCTCAAAGATAAGCTGCCACCATTCTAGCGAATCTTTCACTCTGTATTCTTACAATCTCTGTACATTTCTTTCCTTAATAGAAATTGTGTGTTACAGGAGAATCCCCTTGCAGACAGGTGGATTCCCTCTTGGGCTCTATACTCCTAAGACCAAGACAGAAAGGGTGCTAACGTTGGTCACTAACATCCTTTTAAACCTAGCTAAACTAATGTATAGAGAAGAGGAGGAAAGGTGTACCTTTTTAACGATGTTCGTCCTCGCACAGTCTGAGTTGAGATTTGATCCCCAAGCTCCTTGATAAGTCCTGCAAGAAAAACAAAGACATAACAAGCTTCCTTTTCTACTAAGATTAGCTTAAAACCGGATCTATCTAATAGAGACAAGTTCATGTAGAATAAACACAACTTTGAAAGAAACAGGCGAAGCACATATGTATATTAATGAAAACAAAGAAAAGTGCTTACAACCATGATGTAGATGCAGTAGCTTCACCAAGCTCTCCTTGTCCAACCATTTGCTCAAATAATCCACACAAAATGATGATGCTTCAATGATAAATCTCCCTTATGAGATCATAAGTTTGATGCGTTCAATGTCTCTATGTGCTTTTACCATGAGAAGGCCTCCTTATATAAGCTTGGAGAGATCCAAGCACCTTAGAGATTCTTGGGATAGGTTGAGGATCTTTCTCCTTTAGTTGTGGATCCTCCCTAAGATCTAGCCTTGACCTCAGATTCAAATCCAACTAATTTCCAAGATGAAGGGGATTTTCCCCTGATTTTCTTCAACAACCCAAAATTTGCTCAAACAGACTAACACTCCCCCAAAAGGGTGCACAGAGCATTTCAATGCTCCCCCAAAGGAGGGTATAGAGCGCTGTCACTCCTTGACAGTAAGTAGGGGAGTGCTGCCCAAAATTCCTTCAAAAAATCCCAATGCTCCCCCATAATGGTGTACTGAGTGTTGCAATGCTCCCCCAAAGAGGGGTAGGGAGCATTGGCACTCCTTGAAAGTGGGTAGGGGAGTGTTGCCCTTCAAAAATTAATTTTAAGTGGTATTTTCCATGGCAAATGATTTGTACTCATCATCAGATGATTTCTGTTTCTTAAACCAATCTTTGAGGGTGTCTCAAGTGTCCTTGTGATGTCGTCCGAGACACGACATGGGCAAGATGACTGTATGATGTCTGCGACACTTGCGACACTTATGGCTAAAAAGAGACACTTGCAACAATTGTAATGACGACAATAGGTCATCATTGAAGTGAGTAATTTTGATGTGTAACAGATTACCCCCCAAAGTATGAAGTTAGAAGACGAAAAATGATGACTGAAGTACTTTGTATACTTTTTCGAGCAAGGGTATGGACTCAGAGAGCCTGGAAGAAGATGCACACAACCATCAACAAAAATTATGACATGTTTCAAACCCAAGGCAGGCATACTTATGCTTGGGTGATAAATACTTTCAAGGTATGGCTTTCCATAAGATACACTGTGGATCCATAATTGTATTAACAAAAAGGTATAGCCACCAAAGATACAATGTGGATCTATACTCCCATGACATGAACTGATCGTAGCCACGAAAAATACACAATGGATCTGTGAGATGACAAGACATAGCCACAAACCAATACAAAGTGGATCTATGTAACATTATATGTGTCAATCTTCAAAAGAAACTTCGTTGCAACCTAGGAAAAGTATATATCAGAGTGATCAATCAACCCAGGGTCTTCTTACCGATCCCGATGCGGTATGAGTCTAACCATGTGAATAGATATTCTGATGTAGAACATGGCATAAACCACTTGATTACCGGTTGATGAGGTAAACCGTTAACACACGCGAGGGAAATCACCATTGATGTCAATGATTCCCAAGGTACCTTAGTACATTCCAATGAATGTGAACAAATGAGCTGAAGTTGAACATCCGCGGAATCATCTGATTAGGGGTCAATGATGTAAACCCACTATCGGAAGTGAGGAGGCCTTCCATTGAGGCATGCAGGTCCCAAGGTACTAACTAGTTTCTAAGTCTAGTTCCCAAATAATGTGTTGAAGTCGACAGGAACAGACTCGTCGAAGGAGGGCCTTGATGTATCCCCCATCAACGACATGAAATAGACACAGAGATATAAATTGGTGGTTCAAATGAACATGGACTGACACGGGCATTGAAAAAGGAAATTTGTGATGGTTGACTCTCGAGACAGATACTTGCCTTGAACACTGAGCCACAACAGCAGAAACATGACATGGACCAAAACGTGATGATGCAATGGATACTGTGACTTTCGTCGAGTGACCTAAAGGAGTAAGAAAAATCAGAGGTTGGTTCAGTGCAGAGGTTCAGTGGATTAAAATGCGTGCAAAGACAAAGTGTTGTGTTCAAGGGTGACTGTAAGAGTGACCTGTAATGTTCCCAAAAACTGCTTGGCTTGCTTCCTTCAATTTTTTTCCCCCATCCAGATAGACAAGTACCTCTTTTTAATTTAACGAGCTCAAGGAGGATGATACATGCTCGATATAACTCACCTTCGGTAAGTCCCTCTTCCTTTGTTTAACGAACTGGAGGAAGTAAGGGTTCGGTCCCATATGGGCCCTTCATTGTATGATTCTTTTAACGAGTCCAAAGAAGGTAAAATCAATGATTTTTCATGTTTAGAGACTCTAAAAAGAACTTAAAGATGACTCTAGGGTTGTCCTTTTTCGTAATGTTAGTCTCGCGAGGCCAAAAAAGAGATAAATTTTCACTCGAAAGACGCCCTTTCAAACCTTTTAACGAGTGGGAAAGGAAGAAAGATCACTCGACAATGTTTTCACGTTTAAAGAGTCTAAAAAGAGCTTAAATAAGACTCCAGTGGATTCCTTTTTCGTATATCCATGCGAAACTGAAAAAGAGATAAAAGGTTGCTCAGTTACGTTCTCATGTTTTTATGAGCGTTATAAAGAACAAAGACTAAGCTCAATACTTTGCCCCCAGCTTGAAAGCTAGTGGCTTAACTCCAGAATGATCATCAAAGGCTGGAGACATGCCCCATATGCTTCAATTCATTCATCGACTTTGAGGTTGTCACCAATTTCTGTACTAGATGAAGAAAAAGGATAAGGGTGGATGAAATGAAGGTTCAAATATGATACCTAACGAAAGACTCGACTCGACATCTACAAGATCTATCGAAATATTCGACCCGATGGGAGAGGCGACTATTTCATTTTTTAACGATCTTGACACAATAAAAGAACTATGCTCAAGGATCCGGGTTCAATCCCCAGATTTCTGTTTCATTTTTTAACGAGCTTGTTACAGAGAGGAAAACTATGCTGAAGACCTCTATTTCATTTTTTAACGAGCTTGCTATAGAGAGGAAAAACTGTGGTCCTGGCTTCTATTTCATTTTTTAACGAGCTTGCCACAGAGAAGAAAAACCATGCTCGTAAACTCTTCTTGATCATGGCTTCCAAGAGGATAATGCTCTGGAAGGACACCATGTCAAGGGACAAAACTCAGTCATGGCTTCCAAGAGATCTTGACTGGATGGAAGAACAATGTTCTGGAAGGAACACATGTTGAGGGCCACGAGAGGAGTAAGGAGATTAGGCTCCAATAGCCCTACCGAAGAGATCACCTTGTCAACTACAGGATCTAAGTCATCAGAAGTTGAATTCATGGGAGAAAATGCCACATAATTGACCTGTGACAGAGGTGATACCGACTGCATATAAGACCTATTTAGGGAGGTCAAGTCAGGGCCAACAAACGAAAGTTGATCAATAGTTACCATTCTTCCATCGTGAGGGAAAGATATCACACGAAAGAGAGTGGACACAATAGATTTCATGGCATAGACATAATCTCACCCAAGGAGTAAATTGAAATCCAAGGGGTCCTAGACTACCATAACATCAATAAAGACATTTTTCCCTCCCAAAGTTACGGGAAATTGAGGAAGGATCCCTAAAGGGTGACTGGTTCTTTTGTTAAAAGAGAAAAGAGTCTGGGTAACTGACACAAGCGGAGGATAACCCAAATCTTGCAAAGCAATAGAGGACAAAATACTAACGGACGAACCTTCATCTATCAGTGCATGAGGAACATCTCGACCACAAACCTATACTGTAATCTTGAAAGGAATGTGAGAGGGAAGACAAGGTCCAGTTAGCGCACCCCAACCAAAAAAGATGGCCTCATTACTTGGAGGGGTTTTTGCATGAGAAGGAGGAATGCCCCCCGGAACGGTAGATTCTGTATCAACGAGAAAAATGTGGGAAATATCAAGTTTAATCTCTAGCGGGAGAGTAGGATCGATTGATAATGACATCAAATCGATCACTTGGGTTTCATTCTCCAAGGGAGAATGGGGTCGACAGGTGGAAACAGATCGACCACTTGGGTTACACTCTCTAACAGGAGAGCAGGATCGACCAAAGATGGGATCGGATCAACCACTTTTTCAACTGGTTCAACTAAGGATGTGACTAGATTGACGACATGATCAACTAGATTGACTGATGAAGGGACCGAAGAAACCACTTTGGCACTCGTCAGAGGAGGAATGGGATTGACCACATTAGCACTCTTCAGATGAAGGGTGGGAATGACTAATGAAGGGACTGGATCAGTCACTTGGGTTTCACTTTTCAGATGAAAAGTGGGGCTGATCGAGGATGAAACTAGATCAGCTACTTTGGTTAGTGGTTCAATCGAGGATGAAACTAGATTGACCACCTGATCAACTAGACTTACCAAGGATGGAACCAGATTGACCATTCCATCAACTAACAATGGGTTGGGGGAAATTTTATCATAACCAATTGGAAGTTGAAGCTTTTCAAAAAGAGAAGAAGCCTCGTCCATACGAGGACAAAGGTGAGAATAATGATCACCTTCGCATAACATGCGTGGAAATTTGACAATTGTCTTCTTCTTACCAACCTTAACGTCACTAGTGGACGAGGCGTCACCAACATGTCTAGCAGAGGCCAATGATGTGGAGGACCACATTTCTAAGACCTTGGGAAGACTAGGGCAATCCCTCAGAAAATGGTCACCCCTACAAAGACTGCAAGGGAATTCGGGTTTCAGATTATTCATTTTAATCTTGTCGACCTCATCAACACTCCTAGTATGATTAATAGTAGCTGGTTGCTTGGATCGAACATCTGATATGGTTGGAGGCTTGGTCCCTTTCTGGTTCTTTTTCTTCTCTTTCCGTTTCTTCTTCTTCTTATCAATCTGGCTACTTGCTTGAGAGCTTTCACTAGGTGAAGAAGGAGAAATGGAAGGAGACCTGATGGGTGAAGAAGGAGAAAGGTTGACATGAGGTTGATGTGTGGGTGGTGTGATTACATTGGAAGCAATTGCATTTGAGATCATCAGAGTGGAAAACAACCACATCGGTAACCCAATTGTGAGACCTGGAAGGCTCAAAGTAGCAATGTAAAGAAGACCAATGTTCCCGTAAGAAGGAAAAACAAAGGGTTCCCCTGGAAAAGGGGTTCCTTCATTGGTCATTCCAGGAACTGACGCCATAAAAATAAAGATCCAACCTAGATTCTTCTAGGGAGAACAAACAACACACACTAAAAATGTAGTAAGAAAGCAAGCAAACAAAACCTTCTCACAATGAGCACACTGGTTGGTGATGAAATCCAACGTCGCAGGAATAAAGTAAGAAGGGGCTAAGATAGAGTAGGTGGAAAAGTTACGTTGACGACCTGCTTAACGGACTTACACCCTGGTGCAAGCTCTCACACATAAATGTGGGTATACCCTCCAAGGAGCCTGAGTGAGTTTGGCCAACGTCGATTCCAGGTATCGTGAAGACTTGCCCCTCCACAATCACCTTGTGTAAAGACTCTAAAGAGATAGGTCACTAAGGTTACCAACTACAACAATGATGCCCGGGGAAATAGTCGACAGTCTTATCCACACGCACGGGTAGGGTATCTGGCCTGAAATCAACTTGAAAGGATTCCACTCATCAATGTGGGTATACCTTCAAGAGACCCCCATAATACATGCAATCTCTACACCAAGACCAATAAAGCAGGGTGAGTAACTCTGCTAGTCTCAATGTGACCTCAGGTTTGACCCTTGTGTGAGAAGGGCTTCCCAGAACAAAACATAGCAATTGGATTTCACCGCTCCCTAACCCAAGATCCTATGTTTTTTTGCATCTTTGGAAAGTTATGTTTCACACCTATTCCAAATCCCTATAACTAATTTGATGTAGGTTTGCTACTAGAAAATATAAAAATTTCTAATCAATTTTTAGTTTAGCACTTTATTTTTAACACCATTGTTACTCAAAAAGAAAATGGCGTGGACAATATGGTGTTTTGACCGACTCGAAAGTTATGCAAAGAGATGAAGATGCAATCTTTTCATTTCAATGAAGCTATGCTACGAGAAGGAGAAAACATTCATCATTTCAAATGCACAATGTCCCAAAATGCCAAAAAACACGCAATTCCGCTACTTCAAATGCAAGCTAGTTTCACTACCCAAAAGTAAAAATGAATTTATCTTCTTTGTTTGATTATGACATATCCATAAATTAAATACAAAACCTTCAATGCTCCACTACTTTCAATCAGGAGAAAGAGTCCTATGCAGATGCAAAAGACACGAAGCAAAAGGGCTACAAACAAAGCATGCACTCAAGGCAGTGAGGTATGAAAGAAAACAAGTAGAAACTTGTTCTAACAGGCAAGAACACCATCAATTATTCTACAACCAATCAATCATTCAAGGAATACAATAAAATGCAGAGAAGAATCCAATAAATGATAGGGAGAAAAAGAAATCACTCAAAACTATTCTGTCAAAAAAGCAGCTAGAAAAGGCAATTTTACATTTCTGAAAAAGGTTTCAAGCTCCAATCAAGACAATAGGGAGTGATAAGCATAAAAAACCATAAATAACCAATCTAAACAACTTCACAAACCAACCAAAGACTCTGGGTAAAGATCTCTACAAAAAAGGCAGCAAAAGACCGAGCAGAAGAAGGCAAAAACTCTCAAAAAAGAGACTAGAGCCCCCCCATAAGGGTGCACAGAGTGTTGTAATGCTCCCTAAGACACTGTAGGGGAGTGTTGGTGCTCTGGTATGGCCTACAGGGGGGCGTTGAGCCACCCAAAAATTCAAAAAATAGTCAAAAAAAGAAGAAAAACTCACCCATAATGCACACAAATTGGTGAAATTGCTAGTGAAGGTAGGGGAAGGAAAATGGATGATGAACAACAGGTAAAAGTGATATAAAAGGTGGTAAAAGGGCAGGGACAAACCAAGGAAATAAAAATAGGAGTTCCTTCCCCAGTACGATCGCCAATTTCTGTTATAGGAGAATCTCCCTACGGACTAGTGGATTCCCTCTTGGGCTCTAGACTCCTAAAACCAAGACAGAAAGGGTGTTAACATTGGTCACTGACATCCTTTTAAACCTAGCTAAATTAAGGTATATATAAGAGGAAGACAGGTGTACCTTTTTAACGATGTTCATCCTCGCACAATCCAAGTTGAGCTTTGATCCCCAAGCTCCTCGATAAGTCCTGCAAAACAAACAAAGACATAACAAGCTTCCTATTCTACTAAGATTAGCTTAAAGCCAGATCTATCTAATAGAGACAAGTTCATGTAGAATAAACACAACTTTGAAAGAAACAGGCCAAGAACATATGTATATTAATGAAAACAAAGCAAAGTGCTTACAACCACGATGTAGATGCAACAGCTTCGCCAAGCTTTCCTTGTCCAACCCTTTGCTCAAATAATCCACACAAAATGATGATGCTTCAATGATAAATCTCCCTTATGAGATCATAAGTTTGATGCTTTCAATGTCTCTATGTGCTTTTACCATGAGAAGGCCTCCTTATATAAGCTTGGAGAGACCCAACCACCTTAGAGATTCTTGGGATAGGTTGCATATATTTCTCCTTCAGTTGTGGATCCTCCCTAAGATCCAACCTTGAACTCAAATTCAAATTCAACTGATTTCCAAGATGAAGGGGATTTTTCCCTGATTTTCCTCAACAACCGAAAATTTTCTCAAACAGGCCAATGCTCCCCCAAAAGGGTGCACAAAGTGTTGCAACGCTCTCCCAAAGGAGGGTACAAAGCGTTGAAACTCCTTGACAGTGGGTAGGGGAGTGCTACCCAAAATTCCTTCAAAAAATCCCAAATCTCCCCCATAATGGTGTTCTAAGTGTTGCAATGCTTCCCCAAAGAGGGGTAGGGGAGCGTTGCCCTTCAAAAATCTTTTTTAAGTGGTCTTTTCCATGGAAAATGCTTTGTACTTCTCATCAGATGATTTCTCCTTCTTAAACCAGTCTTTGAGGGTGTCTCAAGTGTCCTTGTGATGTCGTTCGAGAAACAACATGGGCAAGATGACTGTATGATGTCTGAGACACTTGCGACACTTGTAATGACGACAATAGGTCATCATTGAAGTGAGTAATTTTGATGTGTAACATTGTGTATTACTGTATATTTGTGTTTATGGTTGCATCTCTAATACATTTCTGTTATATTATTGAATATCTGCGATATCTCTGTTCATTTCTGTATTATATCTTCGCTCTCATTTCATGCCGAAAATAATCCAGTTCAGTGGTATCAGAGCAGGCTACTCTTGATCATTTTTTTTTTCAGTGCATGTCCCCGATGAGGTCCGAGTATAGAAAGTTGGGTCTTGAGCTTGTCTCTCTTGAAGACAATCGCTCTTGCAAATCCAAGAACCCTTAATGGCAGACGAAAAGAAAAACGATGAAGCATACGATCCTATCAATCTGTTGCTTGAGCAAGGTCTCATGTGACAGAGGGACAAAATGATGGAGAATTTTGCCCACATCCTTCAATGCCTGCTAATAGAAACAAACACATCTTCATCAAGCGACCGCTTTGGAAGCACCTCACCTTTCAAGGTACAAGTTAATTTTTATATTCTTGTATTTGAAGGACAAATAGATGTAGAAGACCTAGACAAATGGTTAAATTTGCTAGAAGATTATTTCTCCGTTCACAATTTTTTCGATAGAGAAAAGATCACCTTCGCACTCCTTAAAGCTCTCCCTCATGTCAAACATTGTTGGGAAACTTACCGGGAGAAAAGTTCCACAGAGGAGTCTGGAATATATGGGGCCAAGTCCCCTTGGGATGTTTTTGTGGATGTGGTAAAGGAACAATATTATCCTGTTGGCAACTATGAGGACTAGTACATGAGATGGACCACATTGCAGCAAGAAAGGGGCCAAGCAGTTCTAGAGTTCACCAATACCTTCCATACCTTGCGCACCAAGCCGGGTATAAAAGACTTCGAGCGACATTTGGTTCTGAAATATTGCGGGGTTCTACACAGATACATCCAAACTGAAATGGATTTTCTAGACATCTCATCACTCAGTTCTGCTTATCGATATGCTGTTAAAATCAAGCAGAAGTTTAAACACCAGAACAAACAGGAGTTCGGATATGAAATCCGTAACAACCAAAGTATGAGAAAGACGACCCTAATAAACAACTTCCTGAAAAACCAGTCTAAACCACAGGACAAGAAGGGTCACAGAAAGACGAAGAAGGACATCGAAAAATGGGGCAATTTCCACAAAATCCCCTAGCACAACATCGATGAATGTCGCTCAAAATAGTCATTGGTGGCCGAGATCAAAGACAAGGATCCGAACCCTGATTTAGAATCTGATTATGAAAATATTAGTAAAATACAGATCATCGACGCAGACCCCACTGCTATTGTCTGACCGCAACAATTCAACCAGAAGAACCAACAAATCATGAAGAGGGGGGGCGCCTTTTTCATTTATAGATGTGGGTGAAGGGGACCCCGCTGCATTTTATTGTTGATATTGGAAGCCAGAAGAACCTCATCTCAGCAGAGGTTGTCAAACAGTTGGGATTGTTGACAACACCATACCCACAACCTTACAACATCGGGTGGCTTCACCAAGGACGAGATCTTTGTGTCAGCCAGCAGTGTCGATTGTCATGCGAGATCCAACCCTTCAAGGATTAGGTATTATGTGATGTTTCCCCACTGGATGTCTTCTCTTGGGCCAACCATATATGTGGAAGCACCATGATATTTATGAGTCTCGACCTCGTAGTGTCATTGTTACTTTGGGGGGTCATCTCTATAGAATACCAGAGGTAGTTCCAACTATTGTTCCACCTAAACAGTGCCACAAGGTAGTATCTCATACTACAAAATTTAGCTTCTTCACAATTTGTTCAAAAGGGGAATAGGACACTGCAACCACTACAACCTCGCCCCAAGCACCTTCTATCCAACAAAAGCAGGTTGAAAATGTTGTAGAAAAGCGCAAAGATTCCTTCTGCACACCATCCTCTCATGTAGCTCGACTTGTTGAACAACCTCAACCTCAACAGGTTCGTGACAGACTTCCACAAACTGAGTAGCGCAATGTCTCCAGCAAGGCAAGCAGCTCACCAAGATGCAGATTCAACAAATGCTTTTCCCTCTCCCCCGGGAACTCAACGCAATGGAGACCATTGCTTCCTAAGGAGGGAGGATTGATCCAGGTGGATATCGGTGGCCACCCACCTTTTCCAACTGGCTCAAAACAGTTTTCTGGCAATTTTGGTAATTTACTATTTTTAGCAGTTTTCACTTCCAGAGCCGTTTTGAGGGCCTAACCGATGTTTTTTGGGAAAATAGGTTTGCAATATCCAATTTCCTTCCATATTGCATCTAAAATGAATCTCCTCAATGATACCTTTCCAACGGACTATCATACACCTAAAACAAAGATCGTATGCAATAATTACAACCCCGGGAAGTTGATGTACTAACTTACCCAAACGGGGCCCACATGACTTTTGGTGCTTCATCTCCTAGGGTTAGGTTTTTGGATGTCTAGGGTCTTTGGAATTCCAGTTTATTGTAAAAAGACCTTCAGAGTCT
Source organism: Picea mariana (assembly GCA_032191745.1). Classification (NCBI taxonomy): domain Eukaryota; kingdom Viridiplantae; phylum Streptophyta; class Pinopsida; order Pinales; family Pinaceae; genus Picea; species Picea mariana. The sequence continues at coordinate 368,841 of JASDQU010790060.1, read as the reverse complement.
CATTGTAATGATGTTCTGGTGAATGCGAGGAGCCGTCACATCTCTTCTAAGAGATAAGCTGCCACCATTCTAGCGAATCTTTCACTCTGTATTTTTACAGTCTCTATATATTTCTTTCATTAATAGAAATAGTGTATTACTGTATATCTGTGTTTATGGTTGCATCTCTGATACATTTCTGTTATATTATTGAATATCTGGGATATCTCTGTGCATTTCTGTATTATATCTCTATTCTCATTTCGTGCTGAAAATAATCCAAATCAAAGGAGGTCCATCGATGCCATCGACATCCTCAATCTGTCAAGTATCTTGCACACTCAGGAGAAACCCGTCAATAGCACATGTCTATACATAGATAATCAAATAACATAACATCATAATCCATAAGCATCATCATCAGAATCCATAAGTGAAACAAACAACCATATACCTAACCGGATCACTTGCACGCAAGTGTCCTCAAGAATAAGTCATATCATGTGCACACAAGAGCGAGATGTTACACACACCCCATCTTGTTTTAAACTTCGTCCCAAAGTTTCACAATATATATGTGCAAAAATAAAGTATCTAAAAATATCTAATATGTCTAACTATGAGACGAAAATGGAAACTGCTGGCGCATATCATATGCGTCCTCCCAGGTAGCCGAGTGTGGACTATAATTTTCCCACTGGACCTTAACCTGATCTACTGTTCGACACCGTAACTGTCAAATGCGATGGCCCCGAATGCGTATTGGTTCCGCTGTGAGTGCATTTTGGCCCTTGAACAAGTTTTGGATAACCTTGGTTGTGTTTGAACACTTTTGAGACTTCGACAGGCTGGTCGGAGATGGAGCGCCCAGGAGAAGCGAAGATCACGAGATCTCACCCCCTTTTACGAGCTTTTTGGGTTTAGGGTTTATGTAACAAGTATGGGATGTCGGCACATGGTTCTTACCCATTTTTAGGCCCCTTTTGTAATGTATAAATAAGTAGCTAGGCGATGTAAGAAGTAGTTACTAGTGATTGATCGGCTTAGTGCATGGCTAGTTGGCTTTGTGCACAAACATTTTAAGGCTTGTAGAGATAAGTGCAAGTGTTTTGTAAGGGCTTTGTGCACAGACTGTGTAGAGGCTCTGTGCCTGGACCTAACTCAGGGAAGGAGGACTTGGTGAGGTGCGTGCAGATCTCCTGTCCTATGCAGAGTTGGCTTTGTGGCTCTGTGCATGTAAGAAGAATGGAGGAAGCTAATAAAGAAGAAGAAGAAGAGTTGGTGGACGTAGCCCCACAGTGGGGTGAACCAAGTATATCCTGTGTTTTGATTGCTTTGTGCAATGTGGCTGATATGTTATTAATGTGATTTATGCTTAGTGTTGTAATCTTTATTAATCTTAGATTCATCTGACGTAGTATCTTAGTGCCTTATATGTGAATGAATATTAGATCTACCTTGACGCTATGTGATGAATGATTAGATATATTTAGATCTTGATGAATACTGTGCTACTCTGTAGTTAGGGTTTTTGCCTGCGATGTGAATAAGGGTCAAGGGCTAATGAATTTTAATTTCTAAGTGCTCTATTAAGTATTGTGATCACAGATCTGTGTCCCAGCTAGGTTGTAGAAGCTTGAGTCCTACAACCCCCCTGCCTCTACCTCGGGTGAGACTTCATCTGCTTTGCAGGTGTTGCCGAAAGGGCAAGTAGTTAGGGTTTTGTTGGTGCACTGTTGAAGCATTGAACCCTAGGTCTTCCCCTATGCCAACAAATGGTTCCGTTGTCTGGACCTGAAACTATGATTGTTGGGAACTGAAGAAAAGAGAAAGCTCTATGGGTAGATCTACTGCTGTAGTGCGCAATATTCTACTTGACTTGTGAAGCTCTGTGCTAAAAAAGGAACAAGATCTGAAGAAAAGAGGTAAGATCTTAAATCTTTGTGCTCTAATAAAGGTAAGATAAGTGGAAATTTTTGTTTTGAAAGAATGGATCTAGGTATGTTTGATAGATTTCATACTAGTCTGAAAACTAGGGCACAAATTGAAGAAAGAAGATTTGATATGAATAGATCTGATAAAGTTAATGAAAGATATGTTATTCCTATGCATAGAAAGAATTTTTGGACTAACAAGTGGATGCAGGATCCTAGAAATAATTTTTTGCAGGTTCATCACTGTGATCCTTGTGCGCAGTACAAGAAAGCTTGGGGATCGTTTAAGAGAAAGAGAGGATTGACTCTTTGTTATAGTTGCAGAAGACCGAGACATCTTACTAAGGAATGCCCTGGTACAGGTCCTATTTTTCTTTGTTGTAAATCTACTAGACATGAAGTTTTGGATTGCCCTATAATGATTGCTAAAGTTGAGAAGATGAACATGAAACAAGAAAACCATGAAGAAGGTCAAAAGATCAAGGATATGCTAGAACACCAGAAAGAATCAGAGACTATATTATTGTAGATGAAAGAAACCCTGGATGATCACAAAGACATCAGTTTACCATAGATCTTAAAAGAGAATCAATGCATAGAAACAAGAATAGGAGACTTCGATATAGACTGTGTATTGGATGCAGAAACTGTTAAGGTCCTAACCCGCACATAGGTAGATCAATGTATTTAGATGTAATAAAGGTCAATATTAATAAGACCTTTCAATAAGATAGAATAAGACGGATGTAAGAAGACCTAATAGAAGCTTCCGCTTCTAGAAGGATCTTCCTCTAGATGCTTCTCTTAATAGACACATTTAGTATAAATAAGGGTCGAGGGTATGAAAACCCTAGCTTGGAGATTATTGTAATAGAGTGCTGCTCGATTGGAGGTTGCCCCCTCGAAGAGGCCTGTGAACATTGCTATCTGAATCAAAGTGTTGTTTCTGTTGCTATTTCGTATATCATTTCTGTGTATTGTGAAGATTATGCTGGATGTTTTACTGTTATTCTATCATTTCTATCATTTCATTTCTGTTCTGCATATTTTATATATCTGGTATCTTGCAAGTGGTATCAGAGCACTTTCCTTGGCAGAAATTGTGGGTATTTTTTTTTTCCAGGGTAGAGACGTA
>JASDQU010790060.1:288022-354739 GCA_032191745.1 Picea mariana | reverse complement strand
TTATTACAGGCTTACCCAAATCAGGGAATAAATCAGTCATAATGGTGGTGGTGGATCGCCTTTCCAAGTATGCTCATTTTTGTGCTCTTCACCACCCATTTACTGCATCCATGGTGGCTCAAATTTTCATGGATCAGGTCTTCAAGCTTCATGGCATGCCCAACTCTATTGTTTCTGATCGAGACCCAACTTTCACAAGCAATTTTTGGCAAGAACTATTCAAGCTACAAGGTACCCAATTGCATCTCAGCTCAGCTTATCATCCCCAGACAGATGGTCAAATGGAAGTCGTCAACAATTGTTTGGAAACATATCGGAGGTGCTTTGCCTCTGAAAAACAACACCAGTGGGCTCAATGGTTACCCCTCACTGAATGGTGGTACAACACTACATACCATACAGCCACTCGCATGACTCTTTTTGAAGTAGTGTATGGACAGAAGCCACCATCAGTTATCTCATACTTACCGGGTACCTCGAAAGGTCCAGGCGGTTGACCAAACACTTACAGTCCGAACGGATATCCTTCGTACCCTTAAAGAGAACTTGGTCATGGCCCAGAATAGAATGAAGCAACAAGCAGATCAAGGTCGCTCTGAACGTCAATTTGCCGAAGGGGATCAGGTGTTTCTGAGACTGCAACCATATAAGCAAACTTCCCTTAAGGCCGAGCAGTGTAAGAAGCTAGCACCCAAATTTTATGGCCCTTACACAGTTCTCAAGCATGTGGGACAAGTCGCATATCAGTTAGCTCTGCCCAGTCAGTCGAAGCTACATCCTGTTTTTCATGTTTCATGCTTGAAGAAGGTGATTGGAACCAGGTGCCAAATTCAAACCAACCTTCCAGAATTAGATGAAGAAGGATCCATTTGGCTACAAACAGAAGTAGTTTTGAACCAGTGGGAGCGTCGCCTGTGTCTAGAACCATCAAAGAAGTGCTAGTACAGTGGAAAGATATGACTCCAGTAGATGCCACTTGGGAACCAACTACCATTCTGCAGTAGTTTCCACATCTCAAGCCTTGAGAACAAGGCTATTTTTAAGGGGGCAGACATGTTAAGGTCCTAACCCGCACATAGGTAGATCAATGTATTCAGATGTAATAAAGGTCAATATTAATAAGACCTTTCAATAAAATAGAATAAGTTGGATGTAAGAAGACCTAATAGAAGCTTCCGCTTCTAAAAGGATCTTCCTCTAGATGATTCTCTTAATAGACACATTTAGTATAAATAAGGGTCGAGGGTATGAAAACCCTAGCTTGGAGATTATTGTAACAGAGCGCTGCTCGACTGGAGGTTTCCCCCTCGAAGAGGCCTGTGAACATTGCTATCTGAATCAAAGTGTTGTTTCTGTTGCTATTTTGTATATCATTTCTGTGTATTGTGATGATTATGCTGGATATTTTACTGTTATTCTGTCATTTCTAGCATTTCATTTCTGTTCTGCATATTTTATATATCTGGTATCTTGCAGAAACATAGGTGAACATTATGCCAGAAAGTACTTGGGAAATTTTGGGAAAGCCTGCTATGATTCCTTCATTGGGAGGAATAGGATTCTTTAAGGAAAACCCGATAACCCTATGTGGAAGACTTACTCTGTACCTAATATGAGTGCTCGTGGAACATCGACAAAATAAGAATTTGAGGTCATTAAGTTTGTTGAGAACATCGCTCCTTTTGCACTTTTGTTAGGAAGGCCTTGGATTGAGAGAGATCAGATCTGAAGGAAAGAAGAAGAGGAAGCTATAGAAAAAAGAAGAAGTAAGAACTAAGGGATTTCATGGCTAGGAGAATAACACGCTTAATAGAAGAACATGAGGACAAGTCGAAGCAACTAAGGTCCAAAGACCTGGCTGTCGAAGTTGAAAGCACGCAAGAAGGCTTAAAAAACTTATCCATGTAGAAGAAAAGAGCACCTACTCCAAAAACAATAAGAGAAGAAGTATTACCCTCGAACCTTGTGAAAGACCCTCAGCAGTGCGAAGTTACTATGATAAGAGAAGATAAGAACAAGAATGGAAAGAGGAATTCAGAGATACAGATCACAGGGAAGAAAGTGAGAAAACTCAGTAAGAAGAAAGCAAAGCTAGAAAAATTGCAGGAGGTTCTAGAGAGGACTTCGTAGAAGGAAGGCTTGCAGAACTTGAACCTCGCCAGAATAGTAGAATAACGCATACTAGCACTTCGCCACGGCGAAGCAATATGACCATTGGAGGCATCCCGACCATTAGAACAATGCTCCAGAACGACTAGAAATGTAGTTATTACCAGAAATATTGCCATTGGACTGTTGGGACCGCGCCATAATGGATGGAATCGTACTGATTGAGGCATTCTTGCCCATTGGAGGAGTTCGTTACGAAATTGTCTATTTAATTCGTCGAATGTCTTACCGGGAACACTTTTTCAAACTGAGATATTCGAGCCCATAGAGAACTGATTGCTACCGCGCTGTGCATTTGAGACCTCACCAACTGCTTTGTTTACCTTGAGCATCCGTTCACCTATCTGAGATATCTGATCTAGAGCGTGCATGTTAGACGACCTTAGCATAGTAGAGAAGTCTGTCGAGGAGATCCTAATACACCTTATGGATGAGAAGGTCATGTCTATAGGAGCATAGGCCTCATCGACGAGAGGATTGGAAGAATCCCCATTGAATGCATGTTGATCTGGGCCATCCTGAATTGCGACAGAGAAAAGAAGTAAGCACTGCGACGACCTGGAGAATGTGAAGCTCATCTCGTCGGTCTTTCCTGACTATATCCTGCCTTTGGCTAGCGCGGTTAGTCGCGGTAGTGTCTCAAGAGATTTCGACTATACACTGATCACTCCGTACCTCCCGAAGGGGATACACGCATTTGGATGGCAGTTGGGACAGATTCTGATGCTCAATATTAGTGATTTCAACTTAGGAGACCGCAAAAAATTATAGAATGCTCGCACCACATAAGTACTTAACAAAGACAACGGGGAAGAAGTCAAAGATAGTCCCCCATCCGTGGACCAGGACATTGTGAGATCAACAGTCCTTAATGTGATGAAGATACCACACTTCAATGGACACAAGGAGGTTAACGCATGTGTTAAACTCCTCTTGTCATGCTTCCATGGCAGGTACCTATGGTTGGATAGGCGCATCACTGTAGATTCAGCGCTGATCCACCAGATCATTGGATTGAGCATGAAGGGACCAGACCCTCAAGATTTTTACCCAGGGAAGGCTACAGATCGTGCCCTGGCACAATGAATAAAGGATATTTATGGCGATGTAGAGAATGGGAAGCGGGGCTACAAGGTAGCCTCCATTCAAAATGGTGCAGTGTGCATAGCTTGCCAGTTGATCACTAGTAAGATCATCAAGAAGAACAGACTGACGTAGGTCATGGGGTTCGTTGTCGACCTCATAGGAAAGTGTGTCGAAGGGATGCAGATGAACTGGGTGAGCTACCTCGTCAACCAGATGGAGCAATATTTCCACGAAGCGGAAGACCAGGGAAACAAGTTTCACTTCAGCTGGTTGCTGATTCTTGTTGCCTTTGTCGCTTGGGAGATGTCTGAAGGAGAAACCTTCCTTGAAGTTGAACCGTCCGAACCACAGGCCGCAAGGTTCACCACCTTGTGGTACTCGAGCGATATGGCAAAGCAGTGGTAGTCAAACACTATCTTCCACATTTACTATCTATAGCTCATGTGAGCCATTAAGTCATTACCCCGAATGACTCCGAATACACTCCATCAGTTCAGGCCACCAGTGAAGTTCCACGCAGACAGACACTTCATTTACATAACTGAACATAGGGATGAAACCAAGGAGGAGCTACAGTCGTACTATAAATTAACTGATGAAGACATGGAGGAGATAACTAAGGAGTGGCTGACTGAATTCGTTGTACTAGTCGAGCAGACGGAGCTCTCTACCTCGATATCACCAGAAGTCCTATGGTCACCCGAGAAGCATATGATGGATCCAGCAACAACAAGAAGAAAAAGAAGGAAGAAGTGCAGGAAATAAACAACGCATCGGAGGAAACTGCGTTGGAGTCACCTGGAAGAGGAGGAGATGACGAAGTAGACCAAAAAGAGGATGAAGGGGAAGAAGAAAAGTAGGAACAGGGTGAAGCAACACCACCTAAAGATCCCCTTACAGAGGCTGAGACGTCAAAGAAAAGAAAGGTTTCTCCAAAAAAACCCTCAACGTGGAAGAATTCATGAGCCAATCAGCCTCAATTACAGACTGTACTTACGGTGGATGATATCGACCTCATCATCACAGCTGTATCAGATACTTCAGAGGACATTTTGCAGTGAAATGAAGAAAAACAAGAGACAATGTATGACAATATCGAGGTAGAGCTCAAAGGGGTACAACATGCTCTCTATTTGAGCCATGCAATGTCTACTGCACCGTTGTCATCAGGGGGTATAGAAGTAGGAGATGAGCCTGCCCAACTATGCAGATTAGCAGATGCGACAGAGGCTCACCTTTGTCGAGTTGAAGAGGAAAAAGAATAGGCCACAGAGGCCTTGAACTAAGAAAAGGATGAAGCCCTAGATAAAATTCAGGTTGCGAAGCAACAGAAAGATGACCTTCGAACGAAGTTTGAAGAAGACAGAGAGCAGATCCAGAGAGAGAAAGATCAGCTGCTAGCGGAGAAGATTGGAGTTAGAGAAGTAGTCACTCGAGCACTTTGCTCCATGCCAGGATTGACACAGATGGAAGAAGAGACAACTGAGATCCAAGTGGGGAAGCTCGCTGAAGCCATTCAACAACTTCAAGCAAGAGTAGTAGAACTGAAATTGCAAGCAGTGCTGAGCACTCCGTAGGAAGTGCGAGATTAGAGGGAAGAAACTTCCCGGAGCGCAGTCGAAAGAATCAAGGCATTAGTATTAGAATGCAAGAAACTCAGTAACCGAAGTGCGCAAAACTACGAGCGCCTTACAGAGGATCCATAGCTAAGAACATTAGAAGCACAACTTCAGGAGGTAAAGCAACAAGCATCGACAGTGCAAGCGTAGCTGAAATTTCTTTCAGTGGTTGAGAAGATGAAAAGGTCACAGGAACAATACGTAGTTCAACAACAGGTGCACAACTGGAACAAGTGGTCACTACAGTGGAGTAGCGCTTGGAAGGACCTGTCACCAATATAGTCATTCAGGAGTTCGCTGAGCAGGAGGCTCTGGTGAAGCAACAAGTCGAGGCAAATCGAGCCAAGCTCGAGGCCTTCGAAGCAGAATTACCTAGATCAGAGTGACTCGGGACGAGTCACAGGTGAGTATTGGGGGCCTGTTGGCCCTCGACCAAGTTTTGGAGAACCTTGGTCGTATTTGACCACTTTTGAGACTTCGACAGGCTAGTCGAAGATAGAGTGCCCAAGCAAAGCGAAGATCATGGGATCCTTCCCCCTTTTATGGGATTTTTGGGTTTAGGGTTTATGTAATGGGTATGGGATGTAGGCCCATGGGTCTTACCCATGTTTAGGCCCCTTTTGTAATGTATAAATAAGTATCTAGGTGATGTAAGAAGTAGTTACATTGGTAGGCTTACTGCATGGCTAGTTGGCTTTGTGCACAAATGTGTTAAGGCTTGCAGAGCTAAGTGCAAGTGTTTTGTAAGGGGTTTATGCACAAACTGTGTAGAGGCTCTGTGCTTGGACCTAACTCAGGGAAGGAGGATCTGGCGAGGTACGCACTGATCTCCTGTCCCATGCTGATTTGGCTTTTTGTCTATGTGCATGTAAGAACATTGGAAAAAGCTAATAAAGAAGAAGAAGAAGAGTTGGTGGACGTAGCCCCACACTGGGGTGAACCACGTATATCCTGTGTTGTGATTTCTTTGTGCAATGCGGCTGATATGTTATTAATGTGATTTATGCTTAGTGCTGTAATCTTTATGTATGTTAGATTCATCTGACGTAGTAGCTTAGTGCCTTATATGTGAATGAATATTAGATCTACTTTGATGCTATGTGCTGAATGATTAGATATATTTAGATCTTGATGAATACTGTGCTACTCTGTAGTTAGGGTTTTTGCTTGTGATGTGAATAAGGGTCAAGGACTAATGAATGTTAATTGCTAAGTGCTCTGTTAAGTATTGTGATCATAGATCTGTGTCCCATCTAGGTTGTAGACACTTGAGTCCTACAACCCCCCTTGCCTCTACCTCCAGTGAGACTTCATCTACTTCGCAGGTGTTGCCGAAAGGGCCGGTAGTTAGGGTTTTGTTGGTGCACTATTGAAGCGTTGAACCCTGGGTTTGCCCCTGTGCCAACAATGCCCCTCGTCTGAACCTGCAAGGAACTCTTGTCAATCACATGCGTAAGATCACCAACATAAAGTCACAAATAGATACAAGAAAAACATTGTGAAATGTTAAGCCCTAATATTGGCTCATTACCCCTTAATTGGGGCATATTACATTAGTAATGTTATTTTATTTATGTCATCTTTATTCCATTAGTTGTAATTATACCTCCTAGTCTCCTATATATACCAAGGAGACATTTTCATTTGGAATCATCTTGGAACTGTACATTTATGTGGGCATAAGGAGGTTTCCCCCTCGAAGAGGTTTATTATCTAAATTTCTCTCTTTTTCAAGGCGTTGAGTACTTATTATGAGGTTTTTCTATGCTATATTGATATTTGGTTCTTAACATATGGTATCAGAGCTCAAGGTCTTGGGGTTTCGCTGCTACATCTGAGACACCTTGGAATTTTCGCTATAATTTTTTTTCTACAACGTTTAAGAAGGAACAACTTGGAATATATTTAGCAGATGGATCAAGGTATGTTGGGTTAAAATTTCATCTCCCGAGGCCTTATAATTTTGGAGATACAGCCTGTGCATGATAGGGTTCTGGAATCATCATGAACTGAGTCATTGCGTAATTTTCGCTATAATTTTTTTTATGTAACATTTCAGACCCTAGACTCCAGAGTATATTCACAGAAATTAGTAAGGTATCTGTGGTAAAAATTTTAGCTTCTGGGTCATCTTACATTTGTAGATACACCTTGTGGAAGATAGGGCATTTGACTAAACCTATTGACTAGTCTCAAGAAGGTGTTCTAGGTAAAACAATCATAACTTCTTCTTAGTGTATCCAAATTGAGTGAGACTAGTTGCATTGGATAGTGGACAGTCTTTAGTATTTCTAGTACGAGTTTCATAATTTTTTATCAATTATTTTGTGTGGGGCACACTATACAAGTGACATCTCCCGGAAAGGCCAAAAATCAGCAAGTTGTGGGGAAGTTACCGTAAATTCCACTTGGCACATCCAATTTTGATTAGACCCGTGGAATTGCAGAGAAGAAATATCAGAGAACTACAAAAAATAAAGTTTCATACCCAAAAGGGCCGAAACTTTGGAGATACAACAAAATAAATGTTGTCTAGCAGAACCACCTCGAAATCAAGGTTCAAAAGTGATACTTGGCCAACATGCCACCCAAAAAGGGAACTTCTACACCAAATAAGCCTCCAGATAATCCTACATGGACTCTTGATGAAGGTGAAGAAATGCATAGGGACATAAATGATTTACAAAATAAGATAGTAACAAAAGATGAACTACAAAAGATGATGGAGGGTTTAAAAGGGGAGATCATGGAAGGATTGAAAAATTTTATAATAGAGAGGACACCTGAAAGTGAAAATGTATCCCATGAAATTCATGATGAGGACACAAGGAAGGTGAATCAAGAATGGAGAAATTCCAACTTTGGGTTGAAGACCAACCACGTTCGTAAGATCGATATGAGGAAGTTTGATGGTAAGGACCCAATCACATGGATACTTCAGATGGAGCAATTCTTTGATCTACATAATGTGCCACATACACAAAAGGTACGAATTGCTTCTTTATATTTAGAACCCAATCAATTTGTATGGTATCGATGGCTTTGTTCTCACAAATCACTTGTCACTTGGACAATTTTCACGGAAGAAATGATAGCACACTATGAGGACACAAGGAGCAATACCTTCTTTAACCAATTGATAAATCTCAAGCAAAAGGGTTTAGTTACAGAGCACATTGAGAACTTCCAAAGATTGAATATAAAGGTAACAGACATTCCAGATGAGCACTTGATTGATGTATTCATAGGAACTTTAAAGGATAACATTCAACATGAGGTTCGCCTTTGGGAACCCAAATCATTGGAGAATGCATTTAAGGTGGCAAGAAATGTTGGAAGTAAAAATATGGCTATGGCTACTAGAAGGACCAATCCCAACATTTATAGAGAGAATAATGCTCCTTCTTCTAAAACACCTCAACCTACAAGGTTGACACCTCAACAATTGGAGGAAAGAAAAGCAAAAGGTTTATGCTTTAATTGTGACATCAAGTACAGTAAGGGACATAAGTGTGGTGAGAAGAAATTATTCTACATAGATTGAGAAGAGGAAGAAGAAGAACCATCTTAAGATGAAAACGTAGAGGAAATTTCGTTTGAAGAGTTGACTCCCACGATATCGTGTAATGCATTGACTAGAATTAGCACTCCTCAAACCCTCAAGATCGAAGGATACATCAAAAAGAAAAAGGTGATAGTCCTAATTGATTCTGGCAGTACTCATAATTTCATTCACTATAAATTAGCCAAAGCTCTCAATTGCCTTGTATATCCAGTGCCATAGTTTCAAGTAATGATTGCAGATGGAGGAATTATCAATTGCTCAGGAAAATGCAATAAGATCAATCTTACTATGGGGGAATATGTAATTAATAGTCCAATGATTGCTATACCCATGGGTGGTGCTGATGTTATACTAGGAATCCAATGGTTACAATCATTAGGAACACTGGATTTTAATTTTCAAGAACTTTTCATGAAATTTTCATTGTAAGGAAAAGAAATTGAGTTAAGAGGTATCACAGGGAAACACGGTAAGGTGATAAGCTCTAATGGTATGACAAAATTATTGAAAAAGGGGCATCAAGGAATTATTGCACAACTATGCTCACTAGATGTTCAAACATCTAAGCCATCTGTTCCTCAAGATCTTCAAGGGATCATTGATAAGCATTCCAAAGTATTTAAAGATATTCCCATAGAAGCAAGGGATGAATGGAAGAATGACGAAAAAGTCTGGACTCTCATTCAAAGGTTGCAACAGGATTCTATTGCATACATTTACATGGAAAAATGATTCACCATGGTACAAAGATCGCTTATATTTATGTAAGAACTCCCAACTCAAACAAAATGTATTATTGGAATTGCACACCTCTCTAGTAAGAGGGCAATCCGGATTTTTGAAAACCTATCATAGAGTCAAGAAGGATTTTTTTTGGGATGGCCTTAAAACTGATGTTCAAAGGTTTCTGGTAGAATGTTTGGTTTTCCAACAAAATAAGGTGGAAACAATTAAGACCCCAGGTCTTTTACAACCATTAGCCATCCCAAGTCAGCGCTGGCAAGAGGTTTCCATGGATTTCATCACAGGGTTACCAAAGTCTGAAGGAAAGAGTGTCACCATGGTGACTGGTGATAGACTGACCAAGTACACACACTTTTGTGCACTCTCTCATCCCTTCAAAGCTAGTACAGTTTCCACCACATTCATGGAGACAATTCAAAAGCTACATGGTAGCCCAAAGATTATTGTAAGTGATAGAGGTCCGATCTTCACTGGACATTTTTGGACAAAATTATTTTCTTGTTTGAGTACTCAATTGGCTCATAGCTCATCCTATCATCCTCAATCTGATGGAAAAATCGAGATAGTGAACAAATGTCTGGAAGGCTACCTTCTTTTCTTTGTCTTTGATAAACAAACACAATGGTTCAAATGGTTACCCTTGGCAGAATGGTGGTATAACACTTCCTTTCATACTGCAACAAAAATGACACCATTTATGGCACTCTATGGATACCACCCTTCTTCCATCACTTCTTCTCCAAAATAAAAATCTAAGGTTCAGGTAGTGGAAGATCACATCGAGCATCAACAACAAGTTCTCCAAATCTCAAAGGACAACTTGACCATAGCACATAATCGCATGAAACAACAAGTAGATCAACATCGTAGTGAAAGAAGTTTTGAAGTAGGGGATTGGGTGTTTTTAAGACTACAACCATACAAACAGATGTCCCTCAAACAAGCCAAAAAGGATAATAAATTATCACCAAAGTACTATGGCCCTTATAAGTTGTTGCAAAATATTGGTACTATGGCATACAAATTGGAGGTTCCTGCATCTTCATGAGTACACCCAGTTTTCCATGTTTCATGCTTATAGAAGGTTATAGGCGACAAGATCCCAGTTCAAACTATATTGCCAGGACTTGACGAGGAAGGAAAAATCATATTGGAGCCTGAAGCCATCACTGACACAAAAGTTTGCCAGCTGAGGAATAGGTCCATTTCAGAGTATCTCATTAAATGGAGGAAACTACCGGCTGCAGATTCCACTTGGGAAGATGAGTCTTTTATACAGAAGCATCCAGAGTTACTCAAGCGTTGCAGACAACACTTGTCTCAAGGGGAGGGGCATGTTAAGCCCTAATATTGGCTCATTACACCTTAATTGGGGCATATTGCATTAGTAATGTTATTTTATTTATGTCAGCTTTATTCCATTAGTTGTAATTATACCTCCTAGTCTCCTATATATACCAAGGAGACATTTTCATTTGGAATCATCTTGGAATTGTACATTTATGTGGGCATAAGGAGGTTTCCCACTCGAAGAGGCTTATTATCTGAATTTCTCTCTTTTTCAAGGCATTGAGTACTTATTCTGAGGTTTTTCTATGCTATATTGATATTTGGTTCTTAACATGAAACACCTCAAAGAATGAGGCATTGCTAGTCGATAGGACAACTTCATAATTATAGTCAACGCGATGCACCTCGACATAACTCTTCTACTGATTTTGTGCTTCTTCCATCCCTTTTTCTTATCGTTTGTATTTGTTCTTCCCTCGCTTGGATCACTTCTAGTCCTACCAGGACCCTATCCTCGAGTCGATCCCAGCTCAAAGGTGTTCGACATGGTTGCCCGTATAGAAACTCAACGGTGCTATCTTAATGGTACCTTGAATAGTTGATGTCATATGCCATCTCTACCGGTGGCAAGGATTCTCCCCAATGTTTCCATTGCTCCATTACATTCATACGCCACAAATCTTCCCAAAATTTGGTTTTTATTTCTGTCTGCTCGTCGGTCTCAGAGTGATACGTGGTACTAAAGTTAAGTTGGGTTCCCAAGGCCTCTTGGAAACTAGTCCCAAATCGTCCTGTAAACACTGATCCTCGATCGAATAAGTCCTATTAGGCACGCCATGCAATCTCACAATCTCATTGATCAAAACTCTAGCTATTTCTACCGCCTGATACGTTGTACGCACAGGGATGAAATGTGCACTCTTTGTCAGAGTGTCAACTACCATGAAAATCAAGTCATGCCTCCTTGCCGTCAGCGGCAATCCCGCAATGAAGTCCATTGAAATGACCTCCCATTTCGATTCCAGGATAGAATGTGGCTGTAGTAATCCTATCGGATGTCTATGTTCAGCTTTCACTTGATGACATTCTAGACATATCGCCACGTAGTTGACTATGTCCGCCTTCATCCCTTCCAGAAGAATACGAATTCAAGGTCTGCCCTCATCTTCGTGACTCCTGAATGAGCCATGTACACTGCTCTATGAGATTTGTTTAATATTAACCTTCTCAACTTCTTGTTAGGCGGTACGTAATTCCAGTTATTATACCTTATTAATCGTTGTTGTCCACAGTAAATCCCTCAAATTTTGGTACCAACATGGTGTCTTGTCCGACATTTTCCTTAACCTCTTTATACCAGTCATCGTCGTGCTGTATAGTTAGAATATTTTCACACAGATTTGTCTGAAGAGGTATCACTGAAAATATGCGTGGTCTCCGACTCGACGCATCTGATAGTTGGTTCACTGTTCCTTTTATGTAGGTAATCTCAAAATCATACTCACTAAGCAATTATGACCAACGCCTTTGTCGTGCGTTCAAGTCACTTTGCGTAAAAAGTGCCGCAAACCATAGTGGTTTGTTTTTGGTTCAAATTTTTGTCTAATCGGGTAGTGTCCCCACACTCTCAGGGCATACTCAATGGCTAATAACTCCAAATCATTTGTCGCGTAGTTCTCCTCATGCTTTCCTAACTTCCTCGAGATGTAAGCAATCACTCGACCGTCTTGCATCAAGACTCCACCTAAGCCTTCCTTGGATGCGACTGTGGATACCAAGAAGTCCTTGTCCATGTCGAGGAATTTTAGTATCGGTGCTATCGTCAACAACTCCTTGAGCCTTCGAAGGCTTCCACACATTCCTCTGTCCATACAAACTTCTTGTTTTTCTTCTGCAGTTCCGTAATTGGATTTCCTATCTTCGAAAAACCTTTGATGAACCGTCGATAATATCCTACTAAAACCATGAAGCTACGTACTTCGGGTACATTCGTCGGTGCAGGCCATTCCATAATAGCCTCTACTTTTTTTGGATCCACAATGATAGCTTCACCGGAGATAACATGCCCTAAATAATGACTCCTTGATTGATAAAAAGAGCATTTCAATAGTTTCCCATAAAATTTGTTCTCTCATAAACATTGTAATACCAAGCACAAATGTTCATCATGTTCTTCCATCATTCGAGAATATATCAAAATATCGTCAATGAATACTTGAACAAACTTGTCCAAGTATTCGCAGAACACCCCATTCATCAAGCTCATGAATACCCCTGGGGCGTTTTTCAGTCCAAAAGGTAATATGGTAAACTCGTAATGTCCAAACCTCATCTTAAATGCAGTCTTAGGAATGTCTTCCTTCTTGATCCATAACTGGTGATACCCTGATCTCAAGTTGATCTTCGAAAACACCATCTCTCCCTTCATTTGATCAAACAAATCGTCTATTCTTGGCAAGAGATACTGGTTCTTGATCGTTGCCTTGTTCAATTGACGATAGTCAATGCAGAGTCTCCCTGACCCATCCTTATTCTGTATGAAAATAAAAAGTGCACCCCAAGGTGACACACTTGGACGTAAGTCCTAGGTCCAACAACTCCTTTAGTTGCATTTTCAACTCCTGTAACTCAGGGGTCGACATCTGATAAGGGGTTCTTGCTATCGGTTTAGTTTCAAGTTTTAAGTCGATGGTAATTTCCATCTTGCCTTCGGATGAAAAACCTGGTAACTCTTCTGGGAACTCGTATGCAACCCTCATACTACCAGAAGGTTTTCTAATCCTTCCACCATGCCCTGGCCGTTCAATGCTAAGAATGCATAGGACTTGCTTCCTTGCGCTTGCTCTTATGTAGTACCTAGTTCTATCCAAAACCAAAAGTTTGGTCGGTGATTGTGCTTGACATCTCGAGCATAGTGGATTGGTACTTGGCTTGGCAGTTATTCACTACTGTGTGAATCCTGTGGGCCTTGCCCAATCTTCAACTGTAGTGGGTCTTGTTGATCTAGCCACTCTGGCACTCTCAACCGGACAATCACACTGGTAAAGTGGCTCTCCATATGTCTAGCATCCAGTCTCCAGTCCAGTACTACTGGTCCTTGAAGTAGAAGCTGCTGGCCCACCAACCTAAAAACCTGGTCTCTTCTACTAAACATGCCTAACAACTGCTGCTGCTGATGCAGTGGTCCCCTATGGGGATTTCCTTGCTGGGGGCCCGGTCATCGAGGTGTCGTGAATGTGGATCTTCTCAACATATCCCGATACCTTGAAGAAAGTTTAGTTGGAGTTTGATTCTGCTGTGCACCAGATGTCACATGTCCTGTCGGTCTTGCATGAGTCCTGCCCTGAACCCCGCTGATCAACTCTTCCTCAACTATAAGGGCCTTCTAGACTGCATCGTGCAATGTCTGAGGCATTAGGATCCTCACTTTCGCATGGACACTGATGTTTAAGGCCATCACAAAATTGTTGACCTTCAACTTCTCCATGCTGAGATGTGAATCATACCTAAGCAACTCCATGAAACAAACCTCGTACTCAGGCACCATACGACCGTCCTGTCATAAGGCGTTGAACTCATTGATATGGTGCTCAATTAATTCCTCTGACAATTACCTTTCCTGGAACTGCTCCTCGAACAACTCCCACGACACGTCTTCACGACCATGTTCAATTGTGGCAGGAGTGTCTTCCACCATAGAAGAGCGCTCCCCTTCAGCTGAAAGACCGCCATGCAAACTTTCATGTTGGAGGTGTAGTTGCAAAGCGTGAAGCACATCGCCAAGTTCTCCAACCATGCCTCGGTGGCTAGGCCATCCATGGCACCCAAGAACTCTGGAAAATTGACCTTCTCGAGTTCTCGGTGAATGCTACTAGTACTAACTAGGGCGTGCTGTGGACCCTCAGGGGGTAGAGGTGCCCTGGCCTCATCCCTTCCAGATGGTTAATCAAGGCCTCTGACATTTCCTTGGAAGGACCTTGTGTGACCATCTAAACCGCTTACAACAACCCGTTCCTGCCCAAGGAATTGTTCTTCCCCTTGGGGGTTAGACCGCTGTGGCACGGGTGCTTCTAGAGGAGTTGCACCTCCTCCCCAAGCACCACGTTGTGAATCTCCGCGATGTCCTCTAACCGTGATTACCCCATGGACAGGTTAAAATTTTAATTAGCGCTAAGTTATTAATCAAGTGTATAATAAAGTGGAAGGCATGATGATCCATAGTCGCAGGGTTGAACCCGCTCTGATACCATATGTAACAACCATGTCGTTACGACAACAAAAACGACATACGACATGCAATTTTTTTTTAATTTTTTTGTGTTAGGAATTATCCATTACAATTAATAACAACATCATTGACACAACATCCAAAATATTAGCAAAAAAATATTAACATATTATCAATCATTCAAGACATAAATCTGACACATCATTGCCATCAATAATGATACACATATCGATGCATTAACAAAAATAAATAGCGGCCCATAATCATTGCATTCATACTAATAAATAAGGATGCATAAACAATACAGATCACAAAGCGCTCATCTCCTCTCATTAGGATAATCATCATATAACACCATGGTAACATGAGATAACATAACACTAACTTAAGGATAAAAAATATAATCATAATAATGACATAGGATACTACCCACCCAACTTACCCTGCAAGGTTAGGACCTCCAGGACACATAAGCAATGCTCAAGCCCAGGTTCCAGTTGATTTTAACCAATTAAGGTCTCAAGGCTGGCGACTGTTCTGAGGAACAAGGAGGTGTATACATCCCACTAACAACAAGTCCAATCATCATCTAGATCAATCCATCAATCCTATTCATCAATCATCATAGTGCAACGGTAATCAATATCGCCATCAATCATACATCCATATTAAATATTCGCTACGCGAGAGTAACAAATCTAGAATAGTCACATGTTGACTTAAGTAAAGGTGCAAGAGAAACTAGCCACTAAATCAATCATATATCAAATAATTCAAGAAGAATATTAATTAACATTAAAATCAAGGTGCAAGAGAAAATGAAGAAGCAATCGCACGCCCACTTAAATTAAGTCGTGCATGTAACTCTATTATTATATCACAACAAATCAACGACATGAGGTAAATATTCATTAAATTGTTGTGGTGCATAAGTAACTACAAAAATCCTTCAATACATCATCTTTTATGTGTGTGAGAAATTTATTATCTAGAACAACATTCCTTTCATTACATTCCATTTGCACAAAATTCTAAGGTCCACAAAATCATTTACTTACATTATAATTTACATGCGCGATAAATCTAACTTCTAATTAATCTCATCATCAATATGTATTGTGAAAGGAAATCTAAACCATAAATTCAACATACATCATATTAAGTTTAGGCGCAAAAGTATCACCCTTTTAACTCAGTGCGCAAGGAGATATCCTCCTTTCAACAATTATGCGTCAACTCAATTAATGGCGAAAGAGTAAACTACACACATGACTATCCACACCTAGCTATATATATCATGGTGCAAGTAAACAAATGATTAAATAATTTATCCATCCACATTAGTCTTAAGGCGCATCGAAACAATAGTTTACAATATCCTTAAAGATGAGCATATCACATTAAGGGACTTTGAATATAGCATCCAAGAGACCATATAGTATCAATAAGAGCATAAGCATTAAAAGAATATGAATATAGCATCAATGAATATATCAATAAGGAGAGCGTATAGCATTAAATAAGAGCATAAAACAATAAATAACATTAACGATTATGACATTAAGGAGAGCGAATAGCATTAAGTAAGAGCATAAAGCAGTAAATAACATTAACGATTATGGCAGTAAGGAGAGCGTATATCATTAAGTAAGAGCATAAAGTAGTAAATAACATTAATGATTATGGCATTAAGGAGAGAGAATAGCATTAAGTAAGAGCATAAAGCAATAAATAAAATTAATGATATAGCACTAAGGAGAGCATAGCAGTAATGGACTCTGAATATAAAATGCTAAATCGAAATTTTACTCCAATTCATAATTCATATAAATCAACCTTCTTATTATGTAATTGGAATTGTGCCGAGCTGGAGGAATCCCTCCCACACAAAGATAAAGGGTAAAGACACATGCTATCCTCCCCCACGGGCTGGGCACGATTTACTCAAGAAAAACATAGAGGTAATAAGGTGAAAACGTAGGCTTGCCTCTCCAATAGGATGGGCACGATTTACTCAAGAAAATGTATAGATATAAAGGTGAAAAAGCAAGCTTGCTTCCCCAACAGGTTGGGCATGATTTACTCAAGAAAACAAAGAGATATAGAGGTGAAAAATCATGCTTGCTTCCCCAATAGGTTGGGCACGATTTATTCAAGAAAAACACAGAGAAATAATGGTGAAAATGCTAGCTTGCTTCCCCAACAGGCTGGGCATGATTTACTCAAGAAAAATGCAGAGAGATAATGGTGAAAACATGTGCTAGCCTCCTCCACAGGATGACCACGATTTACTCAATAAAAATGCAGAGAAATAAATGTGAAGACATGTGATAGCCTCCCCCATAGGCTGAGCATGATTTCTCAATAAAAACATAGAGAAACAAAGGTGGAGACATGTGCTAGTCTCCCCCACAGGCTGAGCATTATTTTCTCAATAAAAATGTAGAGAAATAAAGATGGAGACATGTGCTAGCCTCCCCCACAGGCTGAGCACAATTTTCTCAATAAAAACACAGAGAAATAAAGGTGAAGACATGTGCTAGCCTCCCCCACAGGCTGAGCATTATTTTCTCAATAAAAACACAAATAAATAAAGTTGAAGACATGTAGTAGCCTCCCGCACAAGCTGAGCACGATTACTCAATAAAAACACAGAGAAATAAAGGTGAACACATGTGCTAGCCTCCCCCACAGTCTGAGAACGATTTTCTCAATAAAAACGCAGAGAAATAAAGGTGAAGACATGTTCTAGCCTCCCCCACTGAGCATGATTTACTCAATAAAAACACATAGAAATAAAGGTGAAGACATGTGCTAGCCTCCCCCACAAGCTGATCACGATTTACTCAATAAAAATGCAAATAAATAAAGGTGAAGACATGTGCTAGCCTGCTCACAGGCTGGGCGTAATAAGCATTCAACAAATAAAACACAGAGAAAAAACGTTGAGCCCATTGAAGAGAACTGAAGGTAACCACTTGGCGATATTAAAGAACAAAATGATGTGAAAAAAAAACAAACAATCTCAGAGGCCAACTATCAAGGCTAAGAAGAAGGGAACAGGGCCCAAGGAACTTAGAATGTAGAGGTGCAACGAATGCTTTCCAGATCAATTTGGGGCTGCAACTTCAGTTAAAAAACTTAAAATGGGACAGAGAACAATTAACGCCATGATGAAGCCTAAGGCTAGGAAAATCTCCCATGGAGAACAAATACATGACATAATTACCACAATGACATGCTTAACTAAATCTCAACAAAAACATTAAACCTTGAATAGATTTCTCAGCACCGCGTATGCAATGAAATTAAACTACCATTTTAATTGAAACTAATGAGAGCAATATCAGTTTAGAATTACCGTAACTAGAGGCAAATAATCCAAAGCTGTTGTTCCACGCTTGCGCTCCCTCCTGTCTCCTGCTTTCTAACTGTGAAGACCACACTGGTACCTCCCAACCAATGCTAGGGGTACTCTTCTTATCCCTTAGCCCCTCGAGCTGCAAAGGGGCCATGCACACAAAACCAAAGAAAAATCTAGCTCCCAGCTCACCTTGCAAGGTCGAGCTACCACTCTCTTTTCGAGCTAGGTATCCCAACTCCCACAAGAAAAACTAGTCAAATAAATTTCGGCAGCATAACCTTACACATACCAGTCGTGATTCCTTCCTCTTCTCAGCCATTAATTTTATAGAGTTCTTCTTAGTGACCACTTTCCAATTGCACAATTAATTCATTTTATTAAAATTTAATTAGGAAATACTCTCCCACGTACACTTATCACCCGATCCCTTAGTTGGACTAGAAATTCATTTATTTAATTTAATCAAATGTCAATTTCCCTCACCCATCCTAAAATAGTTCCTAAAAATGCTCGTTGCTATCCCTTCATTCACTCTATTTTCTTTTAATGGCTGACGCCTTTTTAAAAGTTAGTTGTGTTTTATTTAGGAAAGTTATTTAGTTAGACTAGACTAGATTCCTTTCTATGTTTCCACATTACTTTTTACATTCATTTCCCCTTTTTGTCTAAGTTCCAATTTAGCATGTCTAGCACATAATCAGTAATTAAATCTTTAGATAAATATTTCTGTTTTAAATTCTTAACTTGATTTTTCTTCAACTATGCCTAGAAATTATTATTATTATTATTATGATTTTTAAGGGAATTTTCTAATTAATAAAAATTTACTCTTTTAACATTTATTTTAAGGCTGACCATGTCAAAACAAAATATAGTTTTCTAGGCACCTAGGTTCATTGACTCACCTTTATTAAAAATCACGACGTGCCCTTCAAGACGCACTATGTGCTCCAAGGGTTCCACTCGCCTTTATTCATGTTTTATTGATGCGGTGTGCCCTTCAAGATGCCCTACGTGCTCCAAGGGTGCCACATGGCTTTGTTCATGTTTTATTTGCGCGACGTGCCCTTCAAGATGCACTACATGATCCAAGGGTGCCACTCACCTTTGACTGATTTTGGTAGTTGTCCAACCCTTGGAGTCAATACTCCATCATGAGACATTGTGAGAGACTAAGGGCCTCTAAGGAATAATGAACCTGCCTTATTGCGTGCCCCTTAGAATCTTTGTGAGCAACTGACTCAGTCTTCCCTCACGACATCGTGGATCTCTTGAACTAGGTAATTGTTAACCTACAATTAGAGCCATGACGAGAGCGCTAGTAGGCCATGGATGGGATGCTGCCACACCTCTCCCTCAATACCTGGTTTTTTTGCATGGCCCCTTTACTCCTAATGTGATTCTAATTAGCAAGCAATCGTCAGCCTGCATCCATCAACAAAACACATCAACGATCCATAAACAACATTATAATATACCCGTTCATATGTCACATATGCATACACAAAAATACCAAACCATACACAGTCCACTCCCTGACTTGATCTAGAGTCCAAGGAGGTCCATCGATGCCATCGACATCCCCAATCTCTCAAGTGTCCTGCACATTCAGGAGAAACCCATCAATAGCACCCGTCTATACATAGATAATCAAATAACATAGCATCATCATCGGAATGCGTAAGTGAAACAAACAACCATATACCTAACCGGATCACTTACACACAAGTGTTCTCAAGAATAAGTCATATCATGTGCATGGAAGAGCGGTATGTTACATAATCGATGTTGCTTGTTTGCTTAAAAGAAATAGAGACATAATTAATTGACGGGTAAAATCGATTGTCAATATATTGGTTAAGTAATAAAAAAATTCAATCTTTTCATTTTATTTACCAACTCATTCGAAGGGTCAAATTGTGTCTCTGATCCTTTCCTTTGGAGATTTTCCACCACAGCTTGAAATCCAAACTTGAAGTCGAGCATCAAGTCTTCTTTTGTGGTGATGTTGTTGAATTTATCCCCCTACATTGCATGGCATAAAATATGGATTTTTTCTTACTAGTTGCAATTAGATAAAATTTTCATGATGATATATTGTATAACATGAATAAAGTATTCGGTACTTACAATTCTAGCTTTTAATCTCAAGTAACCAGCTTGGCCAAGTTTGTGCTATCCATGTTTATCTAATCTTGCCTTTGTTTCTTTTGATGTGTCTGGGAGCCTACAAAAAGTTTCAAGTATGCTATAATATATCACTATTTGTTTCTGTAGAATTAAACAAAATTTAGCATTCAATTCAAAATATCATATATTACCTTCCAGTGCTAGGTGGTGTCTTCCCTTCACTTCTCAATGCGATCTCCTTAGCATCCTCCTTTATATTCTTCCATTCCCTCTTAGCAATGTATAGAGGACGATCATACTTAGGGTTCTTTTTGAATTGAACCCTATATTGATCTCTGACATATTTCAAATATGTACCATCCTTTGAGGTGGTTTCAAACTTGTTGAATATATCACAAAACAAGCCAACCATATGGTCTATAAGATTCTTTTTCAAATCTTTATTCTAGGCTTTCCACCATGTGAGAATGGTGGGCCCGGAGATCTCTAGAGCCTTGTCGTGCAAGGTCTCGTAAACAATATTGTTTCCTAAAAAACGATATGATAATTACATTAAAATAATATGAAATATTTAGGTTTCAATCAAATGGTAGGAACTATTTAACATATTCAAAAATACCCGGGATTTGTTGTATCTTCAAGGGAACCAA
Organism: Picea mariana; assembly: GCA_032191745.1. NCBI lineage: Eukaryota > Viridiplantae > Streptophyta > Pinopsida > Pinales > Pinaceae > Picea > Picea mariana. Next base: position 333,894 of record JASDQU010790060.1, on the reverse strand, counting down.
GTTTTCGTCCACCAACAAGTTGATGGAGAGTGTCCCTGAGATTTGAAAACATGTTTCCCCAGGATAACAATGCTGATCTGGCTGCGTAGAACCAATATCCTCATGAGATTCACCCTGTAGACCCTCAAGAGCACGGTCTAGCATGTGTGGTGGAGGCTTCTCATGGGCCTCAGGAGTTTTAGTCCTCTCATCCACAGATGGAGATGCAAATAGCCTCGCAGGTATGTGGGTTGTGCTAGTACGTTGTGGGGTTTGTGCATCACTACCACCATCAAAGTCCCCATGACTAGGTTGTTCCCCAATAAACGAATGGAAAATTGCCTATAGAAAGAAATTAGAGTATTTCTCATATAATGGCAACATACAAAAATTTCATAAATCAATATATGTATGAAATAGTCTTTTTTGTTTTTTTAAATTGCGCTTACCCCAAATTGTTCTATATCTTGTCTTAAAAATTCCATCATTTTTTTTACCCTCCTGTATAAGTGGCTTAGACTTAGCTTCAATGTATTTCATATTTTCCTTTTTCAAGGCCTTTTTAATTGTTTGCACCGGGTTGACGGAATAATATATTTCATTCAACAGATCATCCTGTTCCGACGGTGTGCTCATCTACATCAACAAATAAACATCTTAATTAAATTATTCTAAGAAAGAATTGATATCAAAGTCATTATTATACCTCCTCTGAGATAGCTGGTGCCTTCCCACGATCACCCTGCCACATTATAAGATGTATGGAAATTTAGAATGTTATAAGAAAATAATCTAAAAAACATGAGCTATTAAAATGTATGTTTGAGATCCCGTAGGGGTGTAGACTGAATGGCAAGTGCCGTGTTAATGAAGGAAATATGTAAAGGAGGTATCAAGTTCAATTCTCACCGCGAATTACCCATGCCCCATGCTTGTGGGATGTGTGGATGCACCAGAAGGTTATAGTGGTAGTAGATGGGAATCGACCCTGTGTCATGCGAGTACGAGGACTGCCTAAGTTGCCAATTCCACCAGCAAAAAACAAATGTATGTTTCAGATATAAAAAGGAAAATATTAATTATAGTTTTGGTATACTGGTAGAACATGTTTACCCCCATAATAACAATGCTTCCATCGATTCAATTCAAATCATAATCGATCAACAACTCTTCCCCTGCAACTATTGTTTTCACTGCACATACGAATATTTGATTTCCTTCATGCCTCTCAAATATTTAATTGGGTTGATTTCTTGTTGTCCCTGGTCTTGTACTGTTAAAAAGACTTGCATTATGCTCGATGCCTTTGGTCTTCCATCAATATACACCGCCACTCCTTTATTTTGATCACTATTTTTTAGCAGTATGTAATTTGCAACGACTGCATATCTTCTCATACTTGGCATATATCGGACCAGACTCAAACAATCTGTATAGTTGTAGCATGGTCCGCCATACTCCATCAACTCAACAAGTCCCCCATCTTTCACCTTTATTCCATCCATGGAGAATAGGCCCAGACCATGTATGGACGATGGAGCAATGAGATAAATCCTCTCATTGACATAGAAGTCAATGTCCAACTAAGGAAGTTAATGGGTACCCATGGTCTCAATAGATGTTTGTACCTCAAAGGAACCTCAATGTCACCTATGCTCTCATCATCATATGAACATGAACCTCCTTCAACAATAAAGAATTCCATGCGCCTACATAATTTTCTTCTGACCTTTTCACCTCTAGTTGACCTCTCCCTGTTAGATGTGTCGGACGTCGCAACACTTTCCCCCCTCCCTCCAGAAATTCCCTCACTAGAGGATGATAGGTCTGATAGGTACCTGTTTGGTTGTACCTACACTCCATCGAATGAGAAAACATAGTTAGCGACAATATGATTGAAATGGCAATGGAAATGGTAAGAAAAAATCACCATGCATATTTTTTATTTATTTGACTAAATGCAATGAATGGGAAAATGGGTGATTATCAATTGTTGGGTTTGAAAATTTGATGTAGAATATAGTTTACCTACAATGTTGTTGGGAATTGGCCTTGGCACCATAACCAATTAAATCGAGTAGTGAAACCAAATTTTCACAAAGCCATTTCTTTATGGTAATGAATTCACATTGGAGAAGCTTGATTTCAGGTCGAGAGTAATTGCAAAGAATTTCACATTTCTTATTTTTCAATGAAGATCTGTCCCGGTAAGAAAAATAATCTGCCATGGGCATACCATTTATGGATCATAATGGTACGAGAGTGGTTGGCTACAATAATTTGATGAAGACATTTCTCTTGTCTTATTCCAAAATTGGTCTCCTCAAGATGCAGGGTTGATTCTCAACAATATAAATTTACATGTGAAACATTCATCTTTCATAGCAATGATAGGAATAGTTGGCTTAGGAAAATCTACATTTCTATCATGTATACTTGGAGAGATGGAAAAATTCTAAGGAACTATGAAGGAAAGTGGTAACATATCTTTGGAAAGAGGGAGATAATGTTCTATTAGAGATGTAGAGTTGGTGTTGTAAACTTAATGATGCATCCTACACTTCATTGTTGAATTCTTATGAAAATGGGGAAAGTGATAGAACAAAATAAGTCTCTTGCAGACAAAATATGTAGGCATGATTTATCCTAGTAGAATCTACATCTCCTTGAGGGACTTGTGATAGTCTACAACAAGTGTAACTTGCCTAGAGAAACAATATATGTCTTTCTATAATTAGAGATAAGAGGTTAGATACCGATTTGGATATTTTCAATGCCATCATTTCCAATCATGGGAGGTTGCACCAAGTTGCAAAAATGCATGATATCTTAAGACCCATCAAGGAAAATGGCTTGAATCTAGATTTAGTAACATACCCTATGAGGAACATGTGTGGAAGAGATGGTCATTATACAAAATCAAAGGAAATTCCACTAACCCTTATAGTTATTAACCCACTAACCATTAACCATTAATTAATTAAATAAATAAATAAATACCACTAACCATTAACCCTTATAAATAAATACCACTAACCCTTATAATCATTAACCCATACAACCCCTAATACCCTTAACCCTAATCATCCTAAAACTTAACCTTTTATCCCTATAAAAAAATGTAACCCATACATGTCCTATCTCTTAGAACCCTTACCCCTATCCCTTGTAACACTTATAACCCTATAATCCCTATAATTTTTCTTTTTCTTTTTCTCATTCTTTCCTTTAGTCGTAGGTTGCAGTTTTTTATTATATTTTTCTTATTTAATTTCATTTTAGTTTCATTTAATTCTTCTCAAGTACCATGTCATCCTCCTCGACATGTGAAATGACCTCCCCAAAGGTTTCCAATGAGTGGTACAAAATTTGGTGATAATCCTCTTAGGGAATATTTTAAAAGCACCATAACCGTGTCAATTTTTCCCAACTTTCTATTATGATCACATTTTGGAAATCCCGTGGCCATTCTACATCTAATGGTGTTGATCTAGCAAAATTCTATGAATTCTATCAAAAGGTAAATGCTCCTAAATTTGTCCACCCTCAAAATATGTGAAAAGGCATGTGAAGGGGCTCAAAAGTGAAACATTCCCTCCAAAGGCTGCAACGTTTCATCCAAGAGGTGCAACATCCTCTCCCAAAAGGTGTAATGATCTCAAAAGTATCCCAATGAACTCATATAAGAGGGATGGCCTCCATCAATTGTGCCATGGGCTTCCTCAACATCCTCGAAAGGAAAAAAGCTCAATCTAGGTCATATACATGCCGGGTACACCATCCAAAGTAAGGTACAATTGACCCAAAGTAAGTATCAATATGAGGACATGTACATAATTCCAAGACAACAGAAGAAGTGATTCATGTCAAATGTAAATTCCATTAGTTGGATCACATTAAGCATCATCTTCATGGTGTTAAGGTTGACCTTGAGATCAACAAGAGTGGCTTGAATTGGTAGGGGTAGGGGTCTTCTTGCTCTTGGTGTGGGTTCACCATCCTATAAGTATCCTTTATTTGCGCTTGATTTCATTGTTTTTAATGTGTGTGGGTGATGAGTGTTCTACATCATGGAGGCTTTGTGTGGTGGGTGGTTTGGAAAGGATCCAATAGACTTGTAGTTGCTTCATAATGGGCATGTTCTAGAGATATAAGTATTTGTTGTATGATTATTTCTACGAGTAGGTAGTGCCTTGTCCCATGAGAGGAATTGGGGAATTTATGATTTTATTATTTTATTGAAGATAAATTCATGATATCACCTAAGAAGGAAAAAATCTTGGTCTACAATCATAATGCACTCATTTGGCTACTCGAGAAAATGGAGGGTACAAGGATATTCATAAAAAATTGGATCACTTCAAAAAAAATCCTATATACATGTGTATGAAATGATTGAACTGATGAGATTGTTGAGTTGCTTCTAGTTATAAACCCAACACATGAGCCACAACTTGAGAGAAATGAGTACCAAGAAGGTGTCTTGAACAAGGATCTATGTTGATCTAGATCATGCAAAAGTAGTACAAGAGTCTATTACCTAGTATTGGAACTATTGATTGCTAAATTATGAGCAAGTGGCAATAAATATTTTTTTTATGTATATGTTTGAACATTTTAATTTTGAATTTTAAATGTAATACCATTTCGACTCATGACACTTTTGTTTTGTCATTTTTGAATTTTATATGCCCACAAAATTCTCTAAGATAAAGATCTACTATTCATGTATATTCAATAAAGATATGTCACACCAAATGGTGTTGTGTGCAAGAGAAACATCTGGATAAGTAGGGAAATGTACCCAAAAAAACTTCTATCCAAACATGGTAGTGTACTTAGAGAAAGGTCTAGACAAAGTCACTGTTCTTATGTGGCTCAATCCTCCTTCAAGGTCAATGACTGTTTTGATTGAGTTTGAAGATTGTTGGAATGTAGTTGTAAGGGTTTGATCTTTGTTCCCCACACCTGTAGTGTATATTGGCGGTATCTGTTATTTAGAGGTGACCATTCTTTGCACAACTAAATTCTTACGAGTGCGGGTTAGGATGGTTATAAGATTAGGTTGAATAGGAAACAATAGAAACCTCATTGTCCCTATAATCTTAAGTTTCCTTATTATTGGATTTGGCAAGATCCTTACGCCTTTTGAAACAATTCTTCTCAATATGGTTTGACTTTCCTCATTTTTCCAGGTCGTAAAGACTGATTAGAGGGCCTGATCCATACACCAACAAAGCTGAAGGGTAGGTGGGGTGTTCTGGAGCATATGGAAATTACTTCAAATATATGAACACATTACATGGACAAGAGAATTATCCACTAGGTTTACCCTTGTTATGTGCCACACTTTAGCTCTACTATTTTAGAAATGTTTTAGAAATATTCCCCCGAGGGTTATTTATGGTATTGATTCTTGGGTTTTAAAGCTTGATAATGGAAGGAAGAAACTAGGTATAGAAGAAAAATCATTAACATTTGTCTCATGAAAAGAGCGAGGCATCTCTGGTCATGAAAATCTACTTTTCCTTGTGTCATTTCTAGGGCTAAGGCGTTCGACCTCTTTCTCCTTTGTCTACGCCCTCTTTCTCCTTTGTCTACGCCCTCTTTCTCCTCTATCCACGACCTCTCTCTTCTAGTCTATCCGCTCCCTAGTCTTTATCCTCTCTCCGCGACCTCTCTCTCTAGCTATGGCCGGTCTGCTATCGCTGGGATATGACTGGTCCTCTCTGTTGCGAGGATATGGATCAACATATGGGCGCGAGTTTTGTTTTAATGTTTTATGTTTTATGTTTTTATTTTATTTATTTATATAATTATAATATATAAATTATATATTATATATATTATAAATTATAAATATATAATTTATAATATATATTGTAAATTATAAATATATAATTTATAAATATATTATAAATTATAAATATATAATTTATAATATATATTATAAATTATAAATATATATTATATATAGTATATATATTATAGTGGGCCTAATGGTTAAGAAAATGTGTTTTCTCCTAATAGGTCACACGTTCAAATCCAGATGGGGGTAGGGTATGTATACCTCCGTATAATTTACCAGTCAAATCGCTGGGTGGAGGGGGTCCCTTGTCCCACAAACAAGGGGGTCTCATACACCAATTTGGTGTCTGGCTTGGCATATAGAAAGCCAAACATCCAACTATCGATTATCATTCGATGACATGCCTAATAATGGGAAAGTGGGACTCTACTTCTCATGTAGCATCAACAATATCAATAATCACTAGAATATCATTCTCGAAAATAGGTAATCAAGATGCCAAAATATGGGTTACTAGGAATATGAGGTCACAAATATGTTGAGTTCAAGTTACATTCAAAAATAAATGCAACCTCCAACCAAACTCTCACCATTACGGAAAGAATAGAAAATGGCAATCAAATAAGCATGTCATTGTCATTGAACATAGAACAACCCAATGCAAAGACGTTATTTGTGAAGCTCACATTTTGAGCATTGTGACCCACTTCTCCTAATATCATTAATAAAACTTATATGACTATTCATTGGCCACCCAATCTAAGATGGAGCAGACACAATCTACTAGTCATATATATGCTCAAAAACAACATTCTAAGAAGTAGCTGGTGCAAAGATACTCCACCAAGACATTTTTTCTTATTAGTTCATCATGCTCATTGTATTATGCCAATACCTCAAAATTTTCTTAGTGTTCAAGAGACCAAAGTTCAATATTTTTCTAAGCAATGGAACCACAATAGTGTATTCATTGTCCCAACTTGAAGAAAGAAAAAATAGCGACAAAAAATCAATAGAATCAAAGGAGGAGGCCTATTGTCCAAAGAAAATAAATCATGTCAATCGGAATGGACTTATCAACCACATATTTCTTCCCATTAGGGACATCAATAGGCTTTTACCCAACAAAAAATGGGATTGCACATTACAAACTTTACAATTTTACATGTGCTAGCACACATTTACACAATATGGTGTAAGATCTCTTTGTAATGGAAATTATTAATGTGCATGCACATCCTCGAAACCACAACTTGGTGATTTTATACTTTTAATCGTTAATAAACAATGGTGCATTCTCCCACATGAACTTTGGCATGATCATGAAGAAATTTATAAATCACAGCAAGAAGTGATTGAGGTTCACACATAGGGCTATAGGTGATTATAATGGTAGATCAATTAATTAAGTTTTACCATAAAATTAGAAAAGGAAATTGAAGCAACTCACTATGGTTAATTAATAAAAAATTCCTTTAGTGAGATATAATTAGAAGCCATAATGCTAGAAATGGAAATGGAAGAAGGAAGATAACTCATTTGGAAATCGTTGTTGTAGATGATGAATCTCTTTGCACTGAAGTGTAGAGTTGTGATCGTAGTCCTCTAATAGTGATCCATGTCCAAAATGACTTGCACACTAGATATGCCTTCCTTACCCTATTCCTCATCCAAGTCTACATCTGAATCATCTAGTTCAGAATCGACGTTGAAAGGATTGGCGATATCAACATCATCATTATCAAAGTCATTTTTGATAGTATCATCGTCAATATGATTGTCGAGAACATTGTCATCTACATCTAGCTCAACTTCTTTGACTTATTCATATGGCGGTACATCTAGCTCGTGCTCCTGATCTGGAACTTCTTCTTCTTCAATATCATCTTCTTCTGGTACATTATACATTACATGCCTTCCTCTTGGATCATATCTAACAACGTATGACCAACCTGCTTTACCTAGAACCTTTGAATAAAATACTTGCTCACATTGGCTTGGAAGAGCATACATTTATGTACTCGACTCAAATGTCCTTGTATTAACCATGGTAAATCCATTGGCATTCTCAATAATAGTTCTTTTAGGATCACGTTCATTGATCCATAACCTGTACCATTTGACCTCAAGAAAAACTAACTTGAAGGAATTAAAGTCACACTGGATTATATCATTCAAATACCGATAGTATCTATTTTCAGATATCGTTGGATGCTTGTCACTTCTAGAGGAAACATTAGTAACTTGAAAGACTACAGTTATCCCATAATCAAAGGTTTTCTTCTTATCATCTAAATTTTTGATGCAAATTTTACGTCCATTGCACCACATAGCCTTGTGGTGTTTCAACTGCAATATGCCCCACATGTAAAATATGCATATTTGTAAATGAATAAACATGATATTTAGACTTAGTAAAACTTTATAAAGGAAACACACCATGACCTAGATTAATAGAATGGAAAATAACTGAAACAAGATGTGGGTGAATAATATGCTTTTCTGTTTATCTTTTAAGGCATATGCTAGATTGATTTCCCTCTGAGTAATATTGGTATGTTGATTATGATGAGCTTCTTTCAGAAAAGTAGCCACCCATTCCCATGATAACCTACCATTACATTGTATATTACATCTATCTATCCATTTTTTCATCCAATCAAGATTGTTTGCGATGAATACATGTATTGCATCCCACTCTCGACCAACTGTATGAAAAAAGAATAAAAATTAGTAATTAGAGTAAATATTAAATAATAATTGATCATGGAAGCTAAATAAAAATTAAATAAGTACAATATAGAAATAAATCAATATTAATGCAAAGTATTATAGATCTCTGCTATCTAATTACCTTTCACTTTCCTCATTCTACCTTTCCCGACCAAGACCTCCCCTTCAAATTTGTTAATGAAATTGAGATCCCAAATCTGAGGCACCTTCATGATTTTTGCTGATAAGTTAGGAATATACTGACTAATATACACCAAGGATTGATATACCATATAGCCCTCCACCGTAGATTCCCAAGGACGTGCTCTCTGTCTAACGAAGGAATTCATTGAATTCAAGTGCCTCTCCACCATCCACATTGACCTCGTGTGTACATGTCCACACATTTCAATATCCTCAACTTGGTGTATGAGGTAGTGTTCTTTTGCATTGAAAAATGCTGGAGGTAGATACTTTTCATTTCACATATTAGCTGAGGAATTTATCTCCTTCAATATTTTATATCTTCTTTATGGATTTCTTTAGATGACAACCACCTACAGTACATGATATAACAAATCATATCATAGGTTTCAACAACAATGTCGTATATATATTGAAATTAAAACAAATGTTGATAAGTTGAGCAACAATGATTTTGCATATAAACCATTAATACTTACCTCATGTATTTTCCAAGATCATATATAACTTGTTTTACATTGTTGTCAAATATGCCAGGTAGAGATAGAGGTAGGACACACTGTAACAACAAAGGGATCATTAATTTTTAGGAAAATAAAACCATATTATAATACTAAAAAGTCATATATTTACCAATATAGAAATCTACGTACAACATAATTACCTTAATGAAGGTATGCCAATCATGAGTTTTCACCCCACCAAATTCACCTTTCTTCGTTTAGATATTATTTATGTTTGAAGCAAATCCCGTGGGAAATTTAATTTTCTGAATGACCTCTTTCACAACATTGCTTTCCTGCTTTGTAAATAACCATGGAATACTATTTGGGTGTACTCCATTGCTATTTGAATAAATCATATTTTGCAATGCATGATTGGATTCCTGAATGTCAGTACAAATTTTGACAAGTTTTCTTTGTCACTCCTTCCATCTACAATTCTCCACAACGTTTCTGTTACATTCTTCCCGATATGTATTGTATCAAACAAATGAGCTATTTGTAGGTACTCATAGTAGGGCAACCTATGGAATTGTACAAGGTAACTTTTCATTCCTCGTGGAAGCCCATTAATGCTTTGACAACATTTATGAAAATTAATTAATGAGATTACAACAATAATTGTTAGATACAATAAATAGAATTAGATATAAATTAAAATAGTAAAACATTAATATATATGCATACAAATATATAGACTAAATGCTTATCTTGACGGTTTAATATATTATATTCCAACTTCCATAGGTGAGGTGTCATTCTTCATGGTTTTAATCCAGTCTCTTCTTTCAAATTGAAAATATGTTTTTCTGTAGTTCGATACCTATGGTTCTTAAGGAGAAAGTGCCTATACTCATCAAATACATCCTTTCCTAGACTTCTTGAACGAAGTGATTTCATCCTACGACCATAAACTAGACATGCACAATTACCCTTGGTTTGAAGACCTGCAAGGTTATATGGATTAATGTTAGTATTATTTATATAACGATGAATTGATATTTAAGAAGCATACATCTTATTTTCATAAAATTATATACTATTAAATTCCATCAGTATGTTACATACCACAAAAATGTGTTATCCCTAGGGCATCATGAATTGTCCATGTAAGTATTCCATGGAATTGAAATTGCCTTTGCCCTATTGGTCTAGAGATATCGTACATAGTGATGCCATCCCATTAATTTACTAGCTCGTTGACAAGAGGCTCAATATATACATTCATATCTTTGACTTGGTACTTACCTAATTGGGTGAAAGTACACATAATTACTACCTTGTATATATATAAGTAATTATGCAACAAATAACAAAAATGAAATACAACGTTCAAAACGATTTTGTAAACAAATACTTGGAACAATCATTTCCAAAATTGTGTGCTCCCTCTTTTTTGACATCCAAGGAGGAAGGTTATCGTTTATAACAAAAATAGGCCACATTGAGAAAATAGACCCAAGCTCACCAAATGGATTGACACCGTCAGCTGCCAATAAAATCCTAACATTACGAGGATCTTTTGACCATCTTTCTTCGATGTTCCTAAATGCAGAACCATCTGCAGGCATTCGAAGAACATCATCTTCACTTTTGTGACGTGCATGGTAATCCATAAACTATGCAATGCTTTGGCGCCTAAATAATCATTGCAAATGTGGAATTATCAAAATATGACGAAGAACCTTGTGAGGCACATTTTTTGTTACTTGATCGGTTTGATATCTACTGATTTGACATTGCAGGCATTTCATTTTCGATGCGTATTGTTCGTAATATATAATATGATCATTCAGACATGCATCAATAGCTTGATACTCCATTCCAATATCTTTCATAATGGCACACATCTCTCAGTATGTGCGAGGTAAATTATTTGATGGTGGTAAGAAAAATTCACTTAACAATCTACATCACAAAAAAAACTAGTTAATGTAAATAATAGTAATAAAAAATATTGCATCCTTAATTTACACATTAATTGACACTAAAATTAGAGAAAAATAAAATCGACCTTTACGTATACTATGTGACGAATTATATTATGTACCTTAGGATATGCGTGAGACAAGTGTTTGAAAAACCATTCAATACCTTCAAGTTCACCAACAACATTATAACAGAGAGAATATTTGTTCTTGAGCCTTCATAAAGGGGTCGTTCTACCTTCTCAAGAAGAGGTACATCATAAATATCATCATCGTTTTCCTCATCGATAAGAGCAAAGATGTCCTGGATCAATCTATTTGTCCCATCATCCAGCTCAACAATATTATTGGTGTCATCTTCTTCCATAGGATTGACGTGATCTTCAATATTCATACCTTTTATTGGATAAATCAGTAGGTGCAGACACTAACTAATCTCCCTAGATCCACCTAGATATAGAACAAAACACACCAGAACATGATGCTTTCCTTAAGTTTTAAATATTGAATTTACTAACTAAAGAGGGATAGGTGAAATACTGTTTAAACGCCGCTTCCTCTTGCCATCGCCATCCTAGTTGCATTCCAACACTCATACAATGATGATCCTGCAAAAGAACGCAACCAACCAAAGTGATATTAATAGCATAAACTCAATATAAACCTATGTATGTGATCAAGGAATCATACAATAAAACACAACAAGCTTTATAGTAAAGAATCATATTAAATGTGAAAGAGATATTACAACCATGGCCTTGATGTCGTAAGGTCCCTTCCAACTATCCTTCGTTCCCCACACACTTCCACTCCAATAATTCTGAGAGCATAGGTCTGATAATATTCACAATCTATCTTGACAAAATGGCTCGTCTAGCTAAGCTAACAATCCCCAAAGCTCAACCCAATCCAAGCTAATCCAAAAAGCTAACTTTCTCCATGAGAGCTCCTCTCCTTTTATAAGTTGAAGAGGATAAGGTGAGGGGGTTAGGATGATCCCACTAAATCATGAAAGTGAGTAAGATCCAAACCATTCGGATGCCACCTCACCATGGAATTTTCTCCTTCTAGAAGCATCGAGAAGATGTTCATTTTTCCCACGTATGAGCATTTTCGCACCCTGCCTATATAGCAACCTGCGAACACTTTGCGACCTAGCTATGGTGCAACCTGTGAAAATCAGGCATTTTTGCACCCTGCCTATATAACGACCTATGAACACTTTGCGACCTAGATATGGTGCAGCATGTGAAAATCAGGCATTTTCGCACCCTGCCTATATAGAAACCTGCAAACATCCTCTTTAATAGGGTTTTTACAAAGGAGAATGCGACTTCTTTTCTCAAGAAAAGTTCTTCTCCCTTCTTTCTTCAAGAACTCAGGCCACTGACCCCTCTGAAGGAAACAAATAGGTTTACATCATTAACGGTCATAGGGATGATGAAAATAATGTGTAACAGAGAGCCCCCCAAAGTATGAAGTTAGAACAGAGTGATAGTTGAAATACTTTGTCGAGTGTGTGTAGGGAACAAGGAATAGTTGGTCGGAAACCTGCCAACGAACAAGGAAACATAGTACATAATATATCATCACTGAGGTAGGCATTCCCATATTCAGAATACAAATGACTCAAAGCATAAATGTCGACATGCGAAGATCCATGTCAAGTAATACAGGTCATGGCCACCAAACATACACCATGGATCCATGTCATTATGACTCAAATCTGAACATAGCCACCAAAAATACACTGTGGATCTATGTGTTAAAGACTCAAATTTGAACATAGCCAGGAGACATACAATGTGGATCTATGCAACACTACAAACTGAATATACTCCAACGCAACCTGAATCTGTCAGAAAAGATCCAGGGTCTTTATCTCCACCACTCTATAGTACGAATCTAACCATGCAAATACATGTGTCGAAGTCGAACATGGTAGAAACCACTTGATTACCGATCATTAATGTATACCATCAACAAGCATGAGGGAAATCACCATTAATGTCAATGACTCCCAAGGTACTCTAGTACAATCCAACGAATGCGAATTAATGAGCTGAAGTCGAACACTCGGCGGAATCTCCTGATCAGGGGTCAATAATGAAAACCCACTATCGAAAGCGAGGAAACTTGCCATTGAGGCATGCAAGTTCCAAGGTACCAATTAGTTTCTAAGTCTAATTTCTGGATAATGAGTTGAAGTCGACAGGAAAAGACTCATCACAAGAAGTCATTAATGTATCCCCCATCAATGACATGAAATAGGTAACAAGATTTGAAGTAGATCAAAGTAACATGTGATTCAGGATTGACTCAGGGATGGCCGGTGCAATAAAAGGCTTAAGGACTACAGAAACAACCGATGCAATAGAAGGCTTTTAGGGTTGAACTTCTCTTTGAACATATTGACGACACGACAACTGTCTTGGAAACATTGACTCAACAACAGGGATCACAAACTAATTTGTAATATTAAAGGAGTATGATCAAGAGACAATCAGATTTTCCAACCTAGACACAAAGCGAGTGAAAGGGTGTCATGTTTAAAAGTGACTCTTCCATGAAATATAGGTTTAGAACATTTCTTTCCCAAATTTCCCCCCACCATCTCTGGCGAGTACCTCTTTATTTTTACACAAGCTTGAGGAGGATAACATATGCTTGAAATGTAAGCTCATCCTTCGGATGAGTCCCTCAGAGTATGTTTAACGAACCCATAAGGGCCTTTCGATGTTTGTTTAACGAGTTCGGTCCCATAAGGGCCTTTCGATGTTTGTTTAACGAGTCCAAAGATAGAAAACTCAAGGGTTTTTCGTGTTTAGAGAGTTTGAAAAACACTTAAATATTTTTTTCTCAGTTCATTTTTTGTAAAGTAGTCTGATGAGACCAAAAAAGAGATAAACTATCGCTCAACAGATGTTTTCTTCAAATACTTTAATGAGCGTGAAAAGAACAAGGTCACTCGACAATCTTTTCATGTTTAGAGAGTCTAAAAAGAGCTTAAAGGGAACTCTAGGGGTTTCCTTTTTTGTATAACCTTTACGAGTCCGAAAAAGTGATAAAAGTTTACTCAGTTACATTCTCATTGATTTACGAGCATGATAAAGAACAAATACTAAGCTTGGTCACTTATTCTCATGTATTTATGAGCATGAGAAAGAACAAAGACTAAGCTCGGGATTGTTTTCATTTTTACGCAAGATTTAAAACAAAACAAAACTATGCTTGGGATAGATTTTATTTTTACACAAGCTTAACAACTAAACAAAACTATGCTTGGACCTGGTTTCATTTTTACACAAGCATGAACCAGAGGAAACTATGCTTGAGGTAGGTGGTTTCATTTTTACACAAGCTTGAACCATAGAAAACTATGCTTGCGACTTCCCAACGCAAGGTTGGTACTTAGACCCCAGCTTAAGAAGCTAGTGGCTCAACTTCAGTATGAAGTCCAGAGGCTGGAAGCATTGGCCCCCAAGCTTTATTTCGTTTAATTGCAAAAGAAGATGAAATGAAGCTTCAAATACTAGACTTGACTCAAATGGAGAGGGGGAAGTTGTTTCATTTTTTAATGATCTTGACACAGGAGAAGAACTATACTCATAACCTCTGTTTCATTTTTTAACGAGGTTGCCACATAGACGAAAAAACTATCCTCGTAAGTGGTTTCATTTTTTAACGAGCTTGAAATTAGAAAACTATGCTCAAGTCTGGTTTCATTTTTTAACGAGCTTGAAATCAGAAAATCACGCTCATATACTTTTGTTTCATTTTTTAACGAGGTTGCCATAGATATGAAAAAACTATCCTTGGTTGGTTTCATTTTTTAACGAGCTTGAAAGCAGAAAACTATGCTCAAAGATGGTTTCATTTTTTAACGAGATTGAAATCAGAAAATCATTCTCGAGGCTCTTCTTGATCATGGCTTCCAAGAGGACAGTGCTCTGGAAGGACACCATGTCAAGGGGAAAAACTCAGTCATGACTTCCAAGAGATCTTCACTTGACAGAAGAAACACACTCTGGAAGGAACACATGTCAACGACCACGATAGGGATAAGGATATCAAACTCTAAAGACCCTATCGAAGAGATAACCATGTCAACTACCAGATCTAGGTCATTGTTATTGATAGTGAAAGGCATGGGAGACAACCCCACATAAAATACCTGTGGCAGGGGTGATACTGTTTGCATATAAGAACCACTAAGGGAGGTAATCCAATCAGGACTGACGAATGAAAGTTGATAAATAGTCACCATTATTCTATCGTGAGGGAAAGATAACACTTGAAAAAGAGTGGACACGATAGCTTTCATGGGATAGACATAATCTCGCCCGAGGAGTAAAGAAAAATCCAAGGAGTCTTGGACTACCATGACATCAATAAAGACAATTTTCCCTCCCAAATTTACAGGAAACCGAGGAAGGGTCCCTAAAGGTTGACTGGTTCTTCTGTTAAAAGCTAACCGATTCTGTGTAACTGGAGGACAACCCAAAGCTTGCCAAGCAATATAGGACAAAATACTAATAGATGCACCTTCATCTATCAACGTCTGAGGAACGTTCTGACCACAAACTTGTACTGTAATATGGAAAGGAATGTGAGAGGGAAGATGAGGTCCAGTTAGCACACCCCAATTAAAAAGGATGGCCTCATTACTTGGAGGGGGTTCCATGAGAGAAGGAGGAATACCCCCCGACACGATAGAGTCTATATCAATGAGAAAAACATGGGCAGTATCGGGTTTAGTCTCAAGCAGGAGAGTAGGATCGACTGATGACAAGATTAGATCGACCACTTGGGTTGCATTATCCAAGGGGAGAATGGGGTCAATGCTTGGAAAAGGATCGACCGCTTGGGTTTCACTCTCTAACAAGAGAGGGGGATCGACCGAGGGTGGGGTCAAATCGACCACTTTTTCAACTGGTTCAACTAAGGACGTGACCAAATTGCCTACCTGATCAACCAAACTGACCGACGGGGGAATCAGATTGATCATTCCATCAACTATAGGTGGGTTGAGAGAAAGCTTACGATAAACAACTGGAAGTTGAGGCTGTGAAACAGTCATGTCTTCTAGTAATTTTGAGGCTTCGTCCATACGAGGGCAAAGGTGAGTGAGATGACTCCCTTTGCATAACATGCACGGGAACTTGACTCTACTTTTCTTCTTCCCAACGGTATCGTGACTAGTTGACGGGAGGTCATCAACATGTTGTTCAGAGGCTGACAACATGGGTTGGTCAGGGTGTGTAGACCATACTTCTATAACCTTGGATAGACCAGGGCAATCTTTAATAAGATGGCTACCCTTACAAAGCCTGAAAGGGTACTTGGGCTTACGAGTTGTTTGGGTGATCTTGACATCATCAACACTCCCAACACGATTAACAGTAACTGGTTGTTTTCCAACATGTTTGATATTGGTTGGAGGTTTTGACCGTTGTTTATCTTTCTTCTTCTTAATCTTTCTTTTATTCTTCTTCTTATTCATCAGGTTACTAGCTTCAGAACTTTCACTCGATGAAGAAGATGAAACAGAAGGCAACCTTGCAAGCGAAGAAGGCGAAGAAGACCTTACTGGTGAAGAAGGTGAAGGATCAACATGAGGTTGATTCTCTTAGGGGGAAGTGCTTGTGACTGAAGCACTAACTACATTCAGGATTACCTGAGTGGAAAACAACCATATCGGTAATCCAATTGTGAGACCTGGAATGCTCAAAGTAGCAATATGAGGAGGACCAATGTTTCCGTAAGAAGGAAAAACAAAAGGTTTCCTTGGAAAAGGAGTTCCTTCATTGGTCATTCCAAGAACCGACGCCATAAAAATAAAGATCCAATCTAGAGTCCACTAGGGAAAACAAACAACACACGTTAAAAATCTAGTAAGCAAACAAGCAAACAAAACCTTCTCACAATGAGCACACTAGTTGGTGGTGAAATCCAACGTCGCGGGGACAAAGTAAGAAGGGGCTAAGATAGAGCGGGTGGAAAAGTTACATTGACGACTTGCTTAACAGACTTACGCCTTGGTGCAAGCTCCCACACATAATCGTGGGTATACCCTCCAAGGAGACCGAGTGAGTTTGGCCAACGTCGATTATAGGTACTGTGAAGACTTTCCCCTCCACAGTCACCTCGTGTAAAGAACCTAGAGATAGGCCACTAAGGTTACCAATTACTACAGTGATGCCTGTGGAAATATCAATATCAATATCAATATCTTTAAGAAATGAGAAAAACAGACTGTACACCAATACACGATTCATGGCCCCCCTCGACCATGAGGGAGAAAATTTTTCAGAATTTAAGACCAAAAAATGCCAAGAATCATGCAATTTCGCTACTTCAAATGCAAGGATGGCCCCAATCTAATATAAAGCAAGAAATTAAATCTTTTTGTTTCAAAAATTGAACTTTCTTAAAACAAAGAAACCCAAACTAAAAGTTTTCTTTTAAAGTGAACTATTCAGAAAAAATTTGATCTTTCCCTAAACAATTCTAAAGAAAACACATGCTTTGTAATTGAAAGACACTCAAAGCAAGAGACTAATCCTTCAAAACCAAACAAAGCAAAGATGGCTAAAATCAACTCAAAGAATGTCAAGCAGACTGTAAATAGATCAATATAGGCTCCAAAAGTTCAATCCAGCTGATCAAAGCAAAACTGGGCATCAAAAGATAATAAGACCCAATTCAAATTTTTTTTACAAACAAGTTCGCAAGCCAACAGTATATTACAGTGCGAAAATCAACAGTTTTCGCAGGCTAGCAATGGGTAGGGTGCAAAAATGTCGCACTGGTTTAAATAGTGAGGTACGAAAATCAAAGGTTTTCGCAAACCATATACAGATACAGTACGGGAAAGTTTGTAAACAAAAGGAATTTGGAAAAAGGACAAAGAGTATAAGTGAACTTTCATATCCAGAGAGTCTGGATGGATCTCCCACAGACTTAGAAACTAGAAAACAAGCAATCAAAGCAAGGGAAACTAGACTAACTAGGAAACAATCCATTTCCCCAGTGGAGTCACCAATTTTGTTATTGGATAAATTGGTAGGTGCGAACACTAACTGATCTCCCTAGATCCACCTAGATCTAGAACAAAACACACCAGAACATGACTCTTTCCTTAAGTTTTAAATATTGAATTTACTAACTAAAGAGGGATAGGTGACATACCGTTTAAATGCCTCTTCCTCTCACCATCGCCATCCTAGCTGTGTTCCAACACTCATACAATGATGATCTTGCAAAAGAACGCAACCAACCAAAGTGATAATAATAGCATAAACTCAATATAAACCTATGTATGTGATCATACAATAAAACACAACAAGATTTATAGGAAATAATCATATTACTGTATCATATTAAATGTGAAAGAGAGATTACAACCATGGCCTTGATGTCGTAAGGTCCCTTCCAACTGTCCTTCGTTCCCCACACACTTCCACTCCAAGAATTCTGAGAGCATAGGTCTGATAATATTTACAATCTATCTTGACAAAATGGCATATTTAGCCAAGCTAACAATCTCCAAAGCTCAATCCAATCCAAGATAATCCCAAAAGCTAACTTTCTCCATGAGAGCTCCTCTCCTTTTATAAGTTGAAGAGGATAAGGTGAGGAGGTTAGGATGATCCCACTAAATCATGAAAGCGAGTAATATCCAAACCATTCGGATGCCACCTCACCATGGAATTTTCTCCTTTTAGAAGCATCGAGAAGATGTTCGTTTTTCCCACGTATGAGCATTTTCTCACCCTGCCTATATAGCAACCCGCGAACACTTCGCGACCTAGCTATGGTGCAGCCTGCGAAAATCAGGCATTTTTTCACCCTGCCTATATAGCAACCTGCGAACATTCTCTTTAATAGGGTTTTTACAAAGGAGAATGCAACTTCTTTTCTCAAGAAAAGTTCTTCTCCCTTCTTTCTTCAGAAACTCAGGCCACTGACCCCTCTGAAGGCAACATATAGGTTTACATCATTAATGGTCATAGGGATGAAGAAAATAATGTGTAACAATACCGTCTTGCACATATTGTACAATAGTATTTCTACTAGCACTTGACAGATATTTATCCGACGACAAAGACCTAGGAGGATTTTTCTTTACAATTACAAACAATCAATAACATTAGTGTATATAACAAAACTTAAAACATATTTTTTTTATAAATAGAATCAACACAAATACACATATAATGAATAACTTACCATGGGATGAAATGTATGCCCCCCTTCACAATGCCCACATGTAAAACAATGTTTTTCAACTGTTTTCCTTACAACTCATTTTCTTTTCAAGCCCCTACATTCATAGCAAGGGAAATAACAATTCCCATCAGTACCGACCAGAGCCTCCCATGCATCCCTTAACCTAGCAACCATCCTTTCACTCTTTTCAGGTGTTGGCATTGATATTTCCTATATTAATTACAACAAAATCCATTGAATCAATATAAGTACATTAATATATGAATTATATACTCTAATTACGGTACAAATATCAATTTTCATCAAAGATTTATTAAAGGTTTGTAACAATAATCAACAAATCAAACCATACATTTTTACCACATAAGTTCCAAAGCTTCACTATAAATAAGTAATAAAATCAAACAATAAAAGAGAACTACACCAAGACAAATTGTATAATAATTAAACGTAATTGAGTAGACATGTTCATACCTATATATTTCCTATGGAAAAATTTGTGTCCCCAAATGAAAGAGGGTCTAAGGGTTAGAGATCCAATCTCAGTATTTAAAAAAGAGACAAAGTAATATTACAAATTTGTAACCTTTAAAGTACAAAATTAGAGCTTATATGCAGATTAAGAATTGGATTTGAGGAAAGTCGCACATAGCAAAAAGACTAATAAATCATGTAATGAACAATGACCATAATAAGGTTTTATAACCGTCACACCTACAACAAAATTGTTGAAAACACTAACCTTTGTTGATCTTCCGACGAATGCTGACATTGTCAAATTTGACCAAGTCAGTGAAGTCAATGATCGTTAAACCATTTTCAAATGATTAGTTGGAATCCCCTATGTGCATTGATAGATTGACGAACCCTATTATCATCGATCGATCAACGAAAAGTCCTCTATGCTTATTGAACGTTCGATGATGGTATAGGTTCTTCAAAAGTCCAACGTTATCAGAGAATGCAAGAAAAAAACTATGAAAATTTGAATAATTTGCGATGATATGATTCAATTTATCCTTATCATTGAAAGTCTTTGTCGAATTTTGACCCCATATGTAGTAGTGGCTCATGAATATGTGGGACTTACTGATGTTCGGAACCATCGGTGAAGTCACCAAATGCACTAAATTCCTAATCAACTGAGTCCACAATGACACCCTGTGGATGGACAAGGGACATCCCATACATTTGGAATACATCCACTAACTAACAGGCTTGTCCATGACAGGTCAAAATGTATCAGACAACTTCCAAGGGTCCAAGAAGCATGGCAGGAAAAAGGGTAGGCTCAGCCTCTATGAGATCTATGGCACTCACTGTTGAGGTCATGGTGCTTTGATAGAGCCCATCAATGCTCCATAGGTCCGCTGTGCTTGCTACCTCATCGCTGGCAAGGTGTTGAAAAATTTCACGTCGAATGAGTGTATGCTTGATGCCATAGTGGTGGCCGAATTCACCAAGAATGAAACACCAATGATCTGGTGCCAATATCTAATCCAAGAGATGTTGCAGTATTGTTCAGACATCCATGAGTGAACCACTTATTTCATTTACAATGATATGATTCAATTTTTCCTTCTCATGACCGAAGACTTGCTCATGGTTTA
Source organism: Picea mariana (assembly GCA_032191745.1). Classification (NCBI taxonomy): domain Eukaryota; kingdom Viridiplantae; phylum Streptophyta; class Pinopsida; order Pinales; family Pinaceae; genus Picea; species Picea mariana. The sequence continues at coordinate 312,917 of JASDQU010790060.1, read as the reverse complement.
GATCCTTGCATTCCCAAGTTATTTGATTCTTGGCATGCTCGAAATTTGGCTAGCAATGTTGCCAAGCACAATTCTATCTTTGAACTATGGCATTGTGTTGGAACATGGGGAAACCCGGGGTTCAACTCTTACAGCACACAAACAAGCCCTAACTACTGGCCCTTTCATCAACACCTACGAAGCAGATGCAGTCTCACCCGAATTAGCAATAGGGGGTTGCATGACACATGTGTCTACAACCAGAGGAAATGCAAAGTGATTCCAAAACACAACGCAAACAATATAGATATTCTTTATCACGCTTATGCTAGCTTCGCGAAGTTATATCTCTGATCTAACACAACACTGCAATAACATGATAACAGAGAACAAATAACACAACATCAACCACAAAGACAATAAGATATACGTGGTTCACCCTCTCTCTAGGGCTACATCCACAAAACTGTGTTTCTTGATTTATTAGGTGAAAACATATAGTTCTATCTGCACACTTAGCTGTAGATATTCTCTCTTTCTCTCTTCCTCTTCCCTCCCTGTGCACCCATTTGTAGGGTTGATCTTCGCACCCAGCTGAAGATCCAGAATACAGACTCAATATTGCTCTCAACAACAATAATCAACAATAACCAACAATGAACATCATATGAACACTTGAGCTAGAACTGAACAAAAACGAAGAACGAACCCTCCCAGGTCTTCTATACCTTTATTTATAAATTACATGACTCTTGGACAACCTTAGACTGAAGCCTAGGTGTCAAAACCCTACATCCAAAACCCCAAGTCCACTTGTCTCATGTTTTTGGGGCTTCACCAACCTGTCCTTCCTTTTTTTTTTTCTGCGAGGTGCTTCAAATTATCCGTTGGTGGCTTCTTCCGATTGCTGAGTTGTCCATGATCCATATTATTTGATGCTTTATCTTCCTCGATCTTCTCTTTCAACGACTTGCTTTTCCTTACTTCCCTCCTTCTTTTCTACTTCTTTCACCACTTCGACCCTTACTCAGTTACTGTGCCTTTCGCGCAGTTCGTACTTCACCTTTCTTCCTTAATCTTCGCTTCCTTACATAACCAAGGGACAACAGGTCCCCAACACTCACATGTGACTTGTCTCGAGTCATTGCAAGATTGAGCCTTCTGTAATACTTCGATTTCAGACTGCATGGAGCAGCTCGTGCTTTCTGCCCTGTTCCTTCCCCTCTTGTGCAGATTGTCTTTTCCATGTCTGGTACCTAGTTTCAACTGCACCTGGTACCTAGACCCTTCTTCCTTTTCTTTTACTGAGAGATGCGAGGCAACTAGTTGTCACAATACAACTTCAACCGGCTTCCATTTACTAAACCATCCTTCCATTCTCCATTAAGTTCTTCAACTGCGCAGCTCCACCTTCTGTAACATAGGAAACTTCAAATGGCCCAAGCCAATGTGTCATGAACTTCCATGGATGCTTCATGAACTTGTTGTCATATAACAATACCAGATATCCTTCTTTAAATGGTTTCCTCTTGATATGTCTGTCATGGTAAGCCTTTTCTCATTCTTTTTGTACCTGCTGATGAAATCTTGCAATAAATCTGTCTTCCTCCAGTTCAATCAACTGCGCAATCCTGTCTTGAACAACGCCTGTGTCATCCATACATGTAAATGCTGCAATTTGTAAACTAGGAACCAAATATTCCATAGGTACCACTGCTTCCAAGCCATATACTAACTTAAAGGGAGTCTACATTGTCATCTTTTTGCAAGTAGTTCTATAAGCCCATAATACTGTTGGAATTATTAAATCCCAATCATCTCTGTTAACGTTGCAAATCTTGGTCAGCGCTGTCTCCAAGATCTTATTGAAGGCTTCGACTGTACCATTCGCCTGTGGGTGGTATGGTGTGCTCTTCTGATGGTGAACTTCAAATTCCCGAGTCAAGGCTTCAATAGTTTTGTTGATGAAGTGTGTGCCTTGATCACTCATGAGTATCTTCGAGCATCCAAATCTGGTTATAATATCCTCAAAGATGAACTACGCAGCTGTAGCTACACTACAATCCTTAACTGCTCTTTCTTCTACCCATCTGGTCAAATACTCTGTAGCAGTGATAATGTATCTAGCTCCTGTGCGCTTTCTTGGTGGGTTAATAGGTCCCACAAAGTCAATTGCCCATTTCTCAAATACTTGTAATGTTAATTGTGGTACTAAAGGCATCTCATCCCTTCTGGAAGGCTTTCCTACTCTTTGACATACATCGCAGGCTCTATAGTAATCCTTAGCATCCTTATGTAACGTAGGCCACCAGAGGCTAGATCTAAGAACCTTCCACGTTGTTGCTTTCCCTGCATAGTGTCCTCCTATGATGCCTTCATGTGCTTCTACAAGAATCAATGGTCTTTCTGCCTCCATAACGCATCTTCAAGATCTCATCTGGTCCCATCTTATATAACTGTCCAACTATAAGTTGAAAGTCAACAATGTGGGCAACCAACTGTTTCTTCTGCATGACTGTGTATTCGCGAGGTTCCATTCCTATGGATAGGAACTGAACTATCTCGGTGAAGTGATCATTGAATTTTCTGATGGCCAACAATTATGCATCTGGAAGTGTATCCTCCAGGCTAGTAAGTTCCTCTCCATGTTCTAACCTGGATAAGTGATTAGGTCGTTTATTCATTCTTCCTAGCTTGGCCACAATTTCAAAGTCATATTCCTGGAATAATAGTAGGCATATGCATATTATTCCCCCCAACACTGGCTTGTTGACTAAGTAATTCAATGAAAAATGATCAGTGAACATCTTAAAATGTCCTCCCAACAAATAGTGTCTAAATTTCTGCAGCGCATATACCATAGCCAAGCCTTCTCTTTCTATCATAGTATAGTTCCTTTTAGCTATAGAAAGCTTCCTTATTGCAAAGGATATGGGGTGGTCAATGTATCCTACTCGTGGATGTGCTAAGACTTCTCATAATTCAATGGATGAAGCATCGACATGAACATTGAACTCCTTACTCCAATCTGGAAAAACCAAGATAGGCGCAATAACCATTTTCTTCTTTAGTGTGTTGAAGCTCTGCTGGCATTCTTCTGTCCATTGGAACTTACTATCTTTCTTTAAGAGCTTCTCCATGGGTGCTGTTATCTGCGCATAACCCTTAATAAAATTTCTATAGTATCCAGTGTTCCCCAATCCAGTGCGCAACTATCTAACCGAAGTGGGAGGAGGTAGACAAAAAATGATGGCAATCTTGGAAGGATCCACCAACAACCCTTGCTTACACACAATGTGACCTAGGAGCACTCCAAAGGGTGAAAGGAAAATACATTTTTTCAAATTCAGGGCAATCTGAAATTGCCTTCACTTATCTAACATCAATCTCAAACATTCAATGTGGTCTTTCAGTAGGCTAAAGACAGTCCAATCATCAAAATAAGCTTCCAAGAATTTGTGTAAAAAGTCCTTAAATACTTCGACCACCACCCTGGAAAAGAAGGCTGGTGCATTCTTCAAGCCAAAAGGCATCAGAGTGTACTGAAAAGAATCCCATTCTGTTGCAAATGTGGTCTTATGTCGATCTTCCTTAGCAATTCTTATCTGGTGATAACCCGAAAATCCATCTGTGAATGAGTAGACCTCATGTCCTCCTACATTATCTAGAACTTCATCAGTAAAGGGTGTAAGAAATGGATCATGTAAGCATGCATCATTCAGTTTCCTTAAAACTACACAAATTCTGATTTCTCCTGACTTCTTATCTTGGACCACCATAGGGCTGATCCATTTAGATTCTTCAACTGGTTCTATGATTCCTGCTTCCAACATTCTATCCAATTCAATCTTAACTTTCTTCTTATATTTGGGATTCAGTCTATAAGGTCTCTGCTTGATGGGTCTTGTATCTGGTCTAAGAGGGATCTTCATTTCACCCATGGGCCCTTTAATTCCCTTCATGTCTACGAACTTGGTTGGAAACAAGTCCTGATACTCATGCAATAGTTCCGTGATCTTGCTAATAGTAGCATCATCCCAATAATCTCCAACATTTTCCAACTTAGGTGTTTGCTCTGTTCCAATATTAACCTTCTTAATTTTAATGGGCTGCCCAATAAAAGGTAATTCAATCCCTGGCCCTTCTATGTCTCTCTGTACTTCAGTTTTTGCGATGTTACATTCCTAGGATCATCATCTTCATCATCATTAATATTATAACAACCCTGTAATTTCTGAAGAGGTGCAGTCCATTCATCCTCTTCTTGCTCAAAAGGGAGGTTAGGTGCCTCCTTAAAGACCTTTTGTCTTACAATTTGTAAAGCCTGATCTACTGTGGGGTACTGAATCTCAAATAAAAATGTAGCTATAAAGTTCTGAGTCATACCGTACCAATCTGAAGTGGTTAAGCGTAGTTCTGCTTGAAGATACCAGTTGATAGGTGTAGTATCCAATGTGTTAATGAACTTATGCACCCACTGTTCTTGAGGAGTATTTCTCTAGGCTTCCTCACAACTTCGCAGATGGTCCTTAGGACAACTCTGACCCGTGTATTGAACTTCACATCCCTCAGTTTGGTCTGAGAAGCGTGGTCAGTAAGGTGCGACATTGTACCCATTCTGCAATGTTCTTCTTGTGTGTTCTCCACCATCTAGCTGGTGTTGCTTTCAATGCTTCGTCCAGTGCCAACAATCTCTGTTGTATTGGTACAATTTCCTCAAATTCAGCTAGAACTATCTCTAAATGATTCAGGCCATCAAATGTAGGGAGATTACTTACTTCTATGCCAATCCAACGAACTGTTCTGGTCAATCTGGCACATCGTTGTGTGGAGACTTCGTACATTTTGTTCTGCCATTTTTCCAATGCTTCCTCTGAATCTGATGAACATGCACTTTCACTTCGCCAACTTAGATTTCCATCTGTTGTGGGATTAATATAATCCTGCTGTCTTGCTGTCAGTTTGTATATGTTTTCTAGCTCATAGGCACGGTCTTCTTCTCTTATCGGTTCTGTGTATCTGCGACCTTCATTAGGGTCAAGAGGTGCAATGACCTTAAGGCCATTACCCTGAAATGTCATTCTTCTCTTCTTTAGGTCAACAATAGTCGAATTGTTAAAATCCCAATCAATTCCTAACAACGCAGGATAAGGACAACTATCATCAACAATCTCAATCACTTCGAAGTTTGCAAATGTCCTTACCCCATCGACATCTACATGGAAATGCTCTAGTATTCCAAAAGGGCTCACCCCCTGCTGATTAGCCATCCTGAGCCTGATAGGAGAGTAAATCAATTTAGGTTTTCCCATATGTTAGTACTCTGATCTACAAGAGAAAATAATCTTTAATTTGGTGCTATGTTTCAGTGGCACATGTGTCAGATATAGGCATGCTATTGGAAAAGTGTTATTCTTGCAGCGCCATCATAAAACATCATATCATTTTTTAAGCAAAATCCTTAAAGTCTTCTGGCCAGTGTCCTAACCTCTAGGTTTTTCATCAAAGCTCCCGTTGATCATTTTTTCCTAAAATTGTCTTCTGACCTACATTCCAAAAGCATTGTTAATATTGCCTAAATCCTAGTTTTATGCTTTTGGATTTGCAAATTTTTATTTTTACCAAAATAAAAGGTGATGTGTGCATTACAAAGTGTCTAACCCATTATTTAATTTAAACCAAGTCCAAACCTACAGGCCTAAGCTATCAATATACTAAATTCTTTTTATGCCTAAGTCTAAACATATCGGGTTTGATGGTTTTAAGCCATTCCATGAATCAACACACACAGCCATTCCATGAATCAAGCCTATCGACCTGCCAAATCTCGAGTCAAAGCCACATGTCAAAGCATAAATACATAGAACAGTAACCTAAAGCCAAATGCCCAATTTCCAGGCAGATGATTGCGTGCACATCTGTCTATGGTGAACGTAGTCTGGCTGCTGATTGAAATGTTTGACAATTCAAAGACATCTGGCCATGAGGAAAAGCCACGAACAGGTTGAAAACGCCGAGTCACATGGAAGCCAACCACCAGGTAAATGCGTGCCTACAGGAGAGATAGTTTGATCAAATGAGATCTTGCTTTCTGTTGAGAAAGGTTTGCATGAGCTTGCTTCTGTGAAGGTGGAGGATACGATAGTGTTTGCAATGGCTCAACATCATCGAACAAGCCTTTTTCAGGTGGGCCAATCATTTCCAGACTTTAAATCTCCAGTGGATTGTCCAAAGCTTGTTGAGACATTTGAACTGAGCCAGGAAGAGTTTGAAGATGTGCAGTTTAAGCAGGCCTGGCTCATATATTTTTGGCAAAGAGCCAAGAACCATGAAGGGGAAGAGGACATTGCCGACGAGTGCCTTCAGTATTGGATTGGCCATAGTAATCAGTCACTCGCATCTCATGCCGCAGTTGATGTTGAACGAGGTCTTATAGAGCTTCAGAAGCTTGGGATAGAAGATCAATAATGAAGAGAAATTCGTGTTTCGTAAACTCAGATTGAGAATGAAGGCAATTTTTTTGTTGGGGAGGCGAGGAGTCTTTGACTGTGTAGTAGAAAATATGCACTTGCATTGGAAGCACAGAGAATTAGTGAAAATTCTCTCAAAGGAATGCCCAAACCGACAGTGTACAATATTCATGTTAATGCTGTAGCACCAAGACTCTTTAGATCTAAATTATTGCTGGCCTGATGGAGAAAGATTGGCCCTCTACAAATATGAGGAGAAATAGAGCCAACATTGACATCTACCCTCCATCTATTAGTTAGTGACACCTCTGCATATACAACAAGAATTATAGTTATTATTGATGGGAGCTAGTCTATACCAGGTGTCCCTCTGTATTCTTCGTTTTATCCATTGGTAGCCTCTCGCATGGGGGATTACGTGGAGAAGAACATAAAACAACTAATAACATAAATTGGGTGGAAGAGTATCTAGAAACAAGGGATATGCATCCTATTTTGGATATCAGATCCTTATTTCCAGAAATCAATCCTCATTTTAAGGAAGTATCCAAGATTTCAAGGCACATGTAGCAGATCGAGTGCCTAGTAGCAGAAGTGGAAACTAAATCCAGTTTTTCAAGGGGAAGAAACAACAAGGAAAATACACCCTGGCAACAGATGAAGGATTTCACAATATCCCAAGTTTTAACGGAGGCATCAGTCAAACATTGCTGGCAATTAAGCACAAAATTTGTAGATAAAGGTTGAGAATACAAATGGCAGTAAAGTGCAGATTTTAAGGGATATAACGGACATACAAGTCCAAATTACCATGCACAGAATCAATAAATAAGGATTAGATCCATATTTCAAGCACACAAATCAACAGGTTATCCAACATTTTTAAGCAGTCAAATAGATCCAATTGTACAGATGGCAGATGATAGCTTCGATCATCTCTAATCTAAAGAGAGATGCCTATCAAACTTTAGAATCCGAGATCCTTGGCAGCTTGTTCCATAATTATTGCGACCTTTTTTAGTATATAGAGAGAATATGACTCCTAGGAGAGTTGATATATATTCCATAATCTAAAAGAGGAGGAGGAGGAGGCTCGAGAGGGTTTAATGGAGACTAGGGAATGCAAGACTGAGATTCTTTTTTATGATTGTAAAGCAGTAACTATTTTATTTTGCACTCAATGCTACAACCCTTTTGATGAGCAGACTTTCTCCTCTAATCTCATTCTTCCTTTTCTTATTTGTAAAACATGTTATCTTTGCAATGCATTGAAATTATCTTGTTATGTTGATAAGGCAGTGAAGGCAATGAAGATTTCACTGATTTCTTTCCCATTCCAAGACTTGTTTTTAAGTATCTTATTCTCTATTTCTAAATGACATTTAGGATCAGGAATCTTCTTATGTGAGTGAACAGATTGGACACTTTCATATTTCTTTCTTTTTATGGTTTTATCTGCTTTGTTAAATTGACTACCATTGACTAAGTAAGTGTGATCAACACTTATTTACAATCAGAGATTAATATTCTCTTTCTTCATTTACTACTGAAACCTCCAACTTTTTCAAAAAACCAATATACATTTATCCATAAAAACCATTGCAATAACTGAAGATGTGTTAGGCTTGACCCTATAGCAGTCTAGGGGCAACTTCTAGCACTAAAATCTTTTGGCGCTATTGCTAAGGACAAAGCAGTGAAGAAATCTTCCCTGGGAGAATGAGAATGATCAGATCCACTTCTTGATGGTGAACAGGAAGAGGACATATGTTTGATTGTAGACCTTTCACCATGGCAATTCCATTGTCTAAATATCAATAGGCGACTCCACTGGGGATCCAAGTATGGAAGTCTTTTTGGCTCAAAGGTTTTCCTTTTGTGACTTTTCAGATGTAGTTGGTTTTCCAAACCCAATGCTTAGCAGAGATGAATGGGAAGGTATCCTTCCTACATTCAAAGGAGAATATTGGGAGGTTCCGGCTGAACATCTGCTGTATTTTCATGAGTTTATTCATGAACGTCAGATTGTGCATGAGGATGTCAAGATCAAGCTTCTCGGATACTCGTTGGAGGGAGTAGCCCTCGACTAGCGCATATCTCTTCCAGCTTCAAGTATTAACTTGTTGGCAAGTTTTCATAATGCCTTCAATATATTTTGTAAAGAAAAATTTTCAGCTGAAAGTCTTTTTGAAAATTGCTGTGATGTATTTGAGAAGCATATTCAACAGAAAGCGAATTTTTCTCCTGATGGTAAGGATGAAAATTAGGTTGTTGAGGAAGATCATCAAGATTCAATTGATGACAAGGACAAAGATTGCATAGTTGTAGATGCATTTGATCTTATCTCTGATGCACATGCTGTTTTTGATTTGAATGAAAAAGTTCCTTTTTATGATGAGTATAAGAAACACATATTTACTCAGCATATTGTCGTTGATAAATCTGATAAACATAACAATATTGATGAAGGTTATCAACAACCCGTTATCTTTATGGTGACAGAAGCTGAGCAACAGATTTATGAAAACAACCTGCACACTAGTCATGAACAGTTGGAAACAATATATGGCGGTATCAAGTAACAAGAAAAGGTAACCATTTTTAGTTATCAATCTACTTCTTTCTATGATTCGGTAGCCATTTATATGGAGTTATGTTTCTCAGAAGATTTCAGCCTTGCTATTTTTGGAATTGAATCAGATGATGGTTGTAGGTATGTTTTACAAATTAAAATTCTGTTACACATAATGAATTCTTCTCTGATTTCTATCTGCGTTGAAAGAGCTTTGGTAAATGGTTTGATGTTATCATGGCTTCATTGGAAGCATGATATCACACGATGAGCCATTTTTTATTGGTTAGAAGTAGGAATATATAGAAGAATAAGCTCGCCATCAAGTATGAGATTCTTTTCAGTCTGTTAGTTTGCAGCAGAAAGTTTGGTTTCAACATTTTGTTAGAGTTTGAATAAGTTGCAGAAGTTTGGGCCTGACTTGAAATGCTATTCACTGACTCCATAACCCAATGGACTAGGCACAATACAGAAGAATGTGAATGTTTGCAGAGACAAAAGTTTGCAGGTTGCGTTACATGGATGCACATAGAAAAAGGCACAGTGGTCTTCTTGTTCTTGATGCCTCACGGGGAGAGCATCATCCCCCAGAAGGATCTAGTGTTAGTACTCTGATCTACAAGAGCAAATAATCTTTAATTTGGTGCTATGTTCAGCGACACATGTGTCAAATACAGACATGCTATTGGAAAAGTGTTATTCTCGCAGTGCCATCATAAACATCATATCATTTTTTAAGTAAAATCCTTAAAGTCTTCTGGCCAATGTCCTAACCTCCAGATTTTTCATCAAATATCCTGTTGATCTTTTTTCCTAAGATTGTCTTCTGACTTGCATTCCAAAAGAATTGTTAGTATTGCCTAAATCCTAGTTTTATGCTTTTGGATTTGCGATTTGTTATTTTTACCAAAATAAAAAATAATGTGTGCATTACAAAGTGTCTAGCCCATTATTTAAACCAAGTCCAAATCCTACAGGCCTAAGCTATCAATATACTAAATTCTTTTTACGCCTAAGTCTAAGCCTATCGGGTTTGATGGTTTTAAGCCATTCCATGAATCGACACACACAACTATTTCGTGAATCAAGCCTATCGACCTGCCAAATCTCGAGTTAAAGCCACATGTCAAAGCATAAATACATAGAACAGTAACCTAAAGCCAAATGCCCGATTTCCAGGCAGATGATTGCGTGCGCAGATGTGTATGGTGAACGTAGTCTGGCTGCTAATTGAAATGTTTGACGGGTCAAAGACATCTGGCCATGAGGAAAAGCCACGAACAAGTTGAAAACGCTGAGTTACATGGAAGCCAGCCACCAGGGAAATGCACGCCTACATGAGAGATAATTTGATCCAATGAGAGCTTGCTTTCTGTTGAGAAAGGTTTGCATGATCTTGCTTCTGTGAAGGTGGAGGATGCAGTGGTGTTTGCAGTGGCTCAACATTGTCGAACAAACCTTGTTCGGGTGGGCCAAGCATTTCCAGACTTGAAATCTCTAGTGGATAGTCCAAAGCTTGTTGAGGCATTTGAACTGAGCCAGGAAGAGTTTGAAGATGTGCAGTTTAAGCAGGCCTGGCTCATATATTTTTGGTGAAGAGACAAGAACCATGGAGTGGAAGAGGACATTGCCGACGAGCGCCTTCAGTACTGGATTGGCCGGAGTAATCAGTCACTCGCATCTCATGCTGCAGTTGATGTTGAACGAGGTCTTATAGAGCTTCAGAAGATTGGGATAGAAGATCAATAATGAAGAGAAATTCGTGTTTCGTAAACTCGGATTGAGAATGAAGGCAATTTTGTTGTTGGGGAGGTGAGGAGTCTTTGACTGTGTAGTAGAAAATATGCACTTGCATTGGAAGCACAGAGAATTAGTGAAAATTCTCTCAAAGGAATGCCCAAACTGACAGTGTACAATATTTGTGTTAATGCTGTAGCACCATGACTCTTTAGATTTGAATTATTGCTGGCCTAATGGAGAAAGATTGGACCTCTACAAATATGAGGAGAAACAGAGCCAACATTGACATCTACCCTCCATCTATTAGCTAGTGACACCTCTACATATACACCAGGAATTATATTTATTATTGATGGGAGCCAGTCTATACCAGGTGTCCCTCTGTATTATTCGTTTTATCCATTGGTGGCCTCTCGCGTGGGGAATTACCTGGAGAAGAACATAAAACAACTAATAACAGAAATTGGGTGGCAGAGTATCTAGGAACAGGGGATATGCATCCTATTTTGGATATCAGATCCTTATTTCTAGAAATCAATCCTCATTTCAGGGAAGTATCCAGGATTTCAAGGGACAGGTAGTAGATCGAGTGCCTAGCAGCAGAAGTGGAAACTAAATCCAGTTTTTCAAGGGGAAGAAACAAGAAGGAAAATACACCCTGGCAGCAAATGAAGGATTTCATAATATCCCAAGTTTTAATGGAGGCATCAGTCAAACATTGTTGGCAATTAAGCACAAAATCTGTAGATAAAGGTTGAGAATACAAATGGCAGTAAAGTGCAGATTTTAAGGGAAATAACGGACATACAAGTCCAAATTACCATGCACAGAATCAATAAATAAGGATCAGATCCATATTTCAAGCACACAAATCAGTAGGTTATCCAACATTTTTAAATAGTCAAATAGATCCAAGTGTACAAATGGTAGATGATAGCTTCAATCATCTCTAATCTAAAGAGAGATGCCTATCAAACTTCAGAATCCGAGATCCTTGGCAGCTTGTTCCATAATTATTGCAACCTTTTTTAGTATATAGAAGGAATATGACTCCTAGTAATACGAGGAGAGTTGATATATATTCCATAATCGAAAAGAGAAGGAGGAGGAGGAGGCCCGAGAAGGTTTAATGGAGACCAGGGAATGCAGGACTGAGATTTTTTTTTATGATTGTAAAGCAGGAACTATTTCATTTTGCATTCAATGCTACAACCCTTTTGATGAGCAGACTTTCTCCTCTAATCTCATTCTTCCTTTTCTTACTTGTAAAACATGTTATCTTTGCAATGCATTGAAATTATATTGTTATGTTGATAAGGCAGTGAATATTTCACTTATTTCTTTCCCATTCTAAGACTTGTTTTTAAGTATCTTATTCTCTGTTTCTGAATGACATTTAGGATCAAGAATTTTCCTATGTGAGTGAACAGATTGGACACTTTCATATTTCTTTCTTATTATGGTTTTATCTTCTTTGTTAAATTGACTACCATCGACTAAGTAAGTGTGATCAACACTTATTTACAATCAGAGATTGATATTCTCTTTCTTCATTTACTACTGAAACCTCCAACCTTTTCAAAAAACCAATATACATTTATCCATAAAAACCATTGCAATAACTGAAGATGTGTTAGGATAGAGCCTATAGCAGTCTAGGGGTAACTTATAGCACTAACACCATCAGTGCCCAAGTCTGCTTCGTCATAACATTTACTTCTGATCCCAAGTCAAGGACCACATAGTCCACATCGTAGTCTCCAATTTGAGCACTAAGGTGCAATTCTTTGTTTCTCCTTCTTTTTCTTGATACTTGATTCACAACTCTACTCAACATATGGTCTATTCTTCCAATTTCATACTGTCTTACTAGGTGTTGTAGCTCCTGCACAACTTTCTCATCTTTAATCAAATTGATACACGTATATAAGAAGTCCATGAGCTTGCTTACCTCTTTTCCTTGTCTAGATATAGCAGATTGATCAAATGCTGGTGGCATTTCACATTCCCTTACTTCTGGTTGTGCCTTAGATGAAGAAGCATGTTCTCCTACAAATTATTTCCTTGCTTCTTCAAAAGTATGCCTCTCTCTCCTCGGATCAAATAACTATGCCTTCTCTGCAACTCTTCTGATCCCCGATCCTTTTGCAGTCTTTCTTGGAGTCACCCTATATTCTCCTATAACAACACCTCCTCTAGTAATAACGACTTTGGGGTCCTCACTGCGAGGCTATGCTGTTATTAATTGGACTTGCTGGTTTCCTCCTCGTCTCTCTTGAAGTTTTGCTAACAATACAATACAATCTTCAATGACATGGTTAAATGAATTACAGTAGTTGTAAGTAGTACAAGGGTTATGACAATCCCTTGCCAAATGTCCTGGCTGGGCGCAATTATAGCAAATGATCTGACCTCTACCTCAACCCATACCTCCACCTCATCCTCTTCCTCTGAATCCACCACGAGGGTTGAAGTTTCCTCTTCCTGGGGAGTTGAACTGCAAATTATTTCCTTCTTGATGGGTTTCTCCTTGAATTCTATATGTATCCCTTGATATTTCATGCATGAGATCATAAGCCCTACAATCCTTCTCATCATGCCCCATAGATTTACAGAATGTGCAATAGAGATTGGTAGGCGTCTGGACATATTTCTGCATATAATAACATTCACCAGGTTGATGTCTATTTCTTCATACCTCTCACCATGGTAGAGTGGCTTGCTTCAAAGGGCTAGGCGCTCCCGAAGCCAGGTATTCATGAAATAGGGCACAATTCTCTTTTTCATGGCCCTCTGATTTACATATGATACACTATATATCTTCTCTTTTTTCCTTTCCTTTATCCTTCTTAATATCTTCGACTTGCAAGGATAAACTAGTTAATTGATTTAAGATCTGAAAACTTAAACGACCTGTTAGAGTCTTAAACCTCTGATCAAACTCCCAAACAGGTTGAATGACCTTCTGCTTGATTACCTTCAACTCTGTAATGCACTGCAACTCCGACTTAGGCTTCTTGAATTCCGCACTTAGCGCAGTCTTAATGTCATTCAACAGTTTAGGCTGTCCAGGTCTTGAAGCAAACTTCATATACCGGTTCAGAGCATAGTCCCTCAAGGTAGTACTAAACTGATTTCTCTTAATATCTTCGTCGATGACTTTCTTAATGCTCCAGACAGCTTCACACAAGAACTAGTGCTGGTCAGGATCTTCAGATCCATCTCCTCTAAAGATAGGTAACCTCATTTCATCTGCCATAGATATTCTTGGGTTTCTCGATTGAGTATGTGCTAAACTACTTGTAATAGTACTTTGATTGCTCTGACTACTCTGGTTACTTAATGCTGCTAAAACAACATGAGGAGTAATATTACTTACTTCAACAGTAGGCACAGTGCCTGAAGTTTCTAGTTCTCCTTGGCGAGGTTTTTCAATCTCTACTTCCTTTGTTCTTGCGGACTCTGAATGCTCTTCGTCTGATAGCTCTGCTTCTTCTCCACTATATAATCCCTCGTCTCCGTAATTTTTCTTAAACAAGTTCGCAAGAGGAACTTCTCTAAATGATCTCCCACTATGTGTGTGTCCAGCCTCTGTGTCACTGTCACTGTCTGAATCCATGAACATTAGCTTCACTGTATCTTAAGGATATTCTTCTCATGCAATAACATCTTAATCCTAAGTTTTAAAAAGTGTAGGAAATTTCCTCTAGGTCCCTTAAATAAATATCTCTCTACTTGACTATACGATTCTAATATATCGATAGCAATCTCAGTAATGTAGCCTCCAATAGTGCTATCAAACTAGAGATCCACTGCTCTAGACACAACGTTATCGAATCTCTTGAATTTCTTGATCAACACTGCTCTCCAAACCCCAGGTGGTCTAGATTTGATTTCAAACTGGGTGTCTGCTAATCTGAATAACCACTCGTACAACTCCTTATGAACTCCTCCAAAGAAAATTTCATGTATGTTGGTAAATATGTACCTTCCCAACCAATCTTCTGTAATAATGCTAGGATTCTTGTTCTGAGCTTCGGTGAAGTCCTTTTCTTGTTCTTCTATCCACTTCTGAATCTCTGTCTTCGATGGAAACCACCTTGACATTCCCTCAAGAAGATTCCGGTCCCGACAACAGAACCATTTGTTGGCACAGAGGTAGACCCGAGGTTCAGCTCTTACAACGCACCAACAAGCCCTAACTACTGGCCCTTTCGGAAACACCTATGAATAAGATGCAGTCTCACCCGAAGTAGCAATAGGGGGTTGCAGGACACAAGTGTCTACAACCAGAGGAAATGCAAAGTTATTCCAAAACACAACGCAAAAAATCTAGATATTCTTTATCACGCTTATGCTAGCTTCGCGAAGTTATATCTATGATCTAACACAACACTGCAATAACAATATAGCAGATAACAAATAACACAACATCAACCACAAAGACAATAAGATATACATGGTTCAACCTCTCTCTAGGGCTACGTCCACATAATTGTGTTTCTTGATTTATTAGGTGAAAACATACAGTTCTATCTGTGCACTTAGCTGCAAATCTTCTCTCTTTATCTCTTCCTCTTCCCTCCCTGCGCACCCAGCTACAGGGTTGATCTTCACACCCAGTCGAAGATCCAAAATACAGACTCAATATTTCTCTCAACAACAATAATCAACAATAACCAAAAATGAACATCATACTAACACTTGAGCTAGAACCGAACAAGAATGAAGAATGAACCCTCCCAAGTCTTCTAGACCTTTATTTATACATTACATGACTCTCAGACAACCTTCGACCAAAGCCTAGGTGTCAAAACCCTAGATCCAAAACCGTAGGTCCACTTGTCCCACATTTTCGGGGCTTCGCCAGCGTATCCTTCCTCTTTTTTCCGTGAGGTGCTCCAAAGTATCCGTTGGTGTCTTCTTCCGCTTGCTGAGTTGTCCATGATCCATATTACTTGATTATTTATCTTTCTCGATCTTCTCTTTAAATGGCTTTCTTTTCCTTACTTCCCTCATTCTTTTTTGCTTCTTTCACCACTTTGACCCTTACTCAGTTACTGTGCCTTCCGTGCAGTTCGTACTTCACCTTTCTTCCTTAATCTTCGCTTCCTTACATAACCAAGGGCCAACATATCATGACATGGTCACGAAAAATTAGAGGCTCATGATTCCATAAGCGATCCTCAACAAACATGCTCACCACATCTGGTTTGGTATGAATCACGAACACACTTTTGTGTGGTCGTTGGGTGCTGCACCAACATTGTTTCATACCACTCCTCTACCATTTTACTTGGATGCAATGGTTTTTGACAAGGAGGTCATAGGGTGGCCAGTGGTCCTAAGGGAAGAGATACTGACATGTGTTTCCTACACCCTGTCGGCTATTTCACAAAGGTCTGCCTTAATAGAAACATTAGGTGCAAGACCTAGTGCGAGTAAGCGAACCTGCACACCCACCACCTTAGAGGACAAGGCCAAGGAAGAAGAAGAGGATGCATCATTGAGAAACATAGTTCATATACCATTTTTCTCCATTCCTGATGATGCCCAAATATTAGGTAAGCATTTTCGAGAGGTATTGATCTCTGTCTTTCACCGGAAAAAGTTGTGTACCAAGTCCCCCTTCCAACCCACTGTGGACTCTCTCATTACTGAGGCCATCCCACTTTTCTCCATTCCACCGCAAGTCCACACCACTCCACCTTGGTCATGCACTAAAAATCCCACTTCCTTTACTTCACCATCCACACCCGTTATCATCCATATTCTTGACGGCCATCCAATCCAACCCAAATCTACTGCTATCATTGAAGAGGCTGCCAACCCACATAATGGTGGGACCATCAATGGTTTGAACATGCCTGCATCCTCCCTAGTCCATACCCAGGCTGATACTATCTTTCGCGACTCTTCTGCCAATCCCACCACCACTATAGGTACCCCCACTCCATCCCCACCAACTTCCCCTAATATATCGGAGGTTCAAGTCGCCTTGGACACAACCCTAGAAACGATCTTCCATTTATAGCCAGAGACAGGACCTAAGACACAAGGTATGATGGATGAGGACCCTTCAAAATACCAGGATAAACCAGAGCATGAGTTCATGGATGCACAAGATGATACATAGTTGACGCACAACACAACCTCTATCAAAGAGAAAGTGGCACCAATGCTGCAGGACCCACAACAATGTAGGGCCATCCTGGAGCTCTACTTGGAATATACAACTGTTCTTGCTACACTTCCACCAGAAGTACAAGACTGATTTGTGCATACCTTCAGAGCCCACTCGGCCACCCCATAGGGTGCTGGTACCTCGAGCTTCTTAGAGATCTCTATTGCAAGTGGCCAGCCACTTGCTTCATGACCACCATTCAATATTTCTTCTACTAGTGGGGAAATGTCCACCCTACCTACACCCGAAATTTTGCAGCTAATCATGGCTTCCACCGATCAAATAGAGAAGATAATCGCTACAATTGAGCACAATAATCAAGATCTCACACAACATGCAGATTAGTTGCAAGAGGTTGTTCAGATCGCTTCTACAGCTGTGGCACTTGAGCAGATCTTGCAGGTACAAGATGAGTCTACTATCGAGTTTGTTTATGAAAAATTTATATAGGTATGGCCTACTCTTTGATAGATGGCACCTAATCTCCTATAGGATGTTGGCCTAGTTGCACTAGTGGATAGGGTCGACCTTGTCGTAGATGCATGGACACAACTGGTTGACAAAAATGAATATCTCCAACAACAGTTGGATGCCATCCAACTTAAGGAAAAATAGCAACCTAAAGATCTCCTCCAGAAGCTTGAACATGCAGTCGACGAGGGTGCCAATGTTAAGTCCTCGCTTCATACTAGGACCGAGGAGTGCCATCGACTATTTGACATGGTCATAGACTGGGTTGGCTTGTTGGACCAACATAGTAATCTTGTCGAAGAGATGTGCACATGGCTTAAATAGATGCATGCAAAAGCTTGGTCCATTGTTGACCCTTTAAAGAAATCAACTAAATTTACTGAACTCCAAGCTAAGGATGACTTCTTGGATGTGATGGATGAAGTTAACAGAGCTGCGAAGACAACACTCTGACAGTTCCGGCCTACAATTCAAGCAGAGTACATTCCACTTCAACAACTGGAATATTTGGCTGAAACAAAGTGGAATGCTCTGTTGGCTACCAAGCCCGAGGTACCTGACATCAATGCCGCACAGGAATTTGTTGTAGGTGCCTCGATTTTTGTGAGGAAATGGTAGGACAAGGTTGCACACTATATTAGTTTCCGCAAGCAAACCCTTGCCATTGTTTCGGAGTTGGGCCCTTCGTTTGAAGGCAACCACAACAAGCCATTGGAAGGTTGACTCAAGATGAGTCAAGGATTATGGTCAGGGCTTGTTGGGCCCTTCATTTTGAAGACCTCCAAGTTTTGCAGATGTATAAAGGTTTTGTGGAACAATAGATCACACCTGTAGTGGATCCAAGTGGCAGAAAACTAATTGCCACTGCTCCAACAAGGAAAAGAGTGATGAGTTAGCTGGGAAAAGAAGCAGAAATATATGGAACGTTCGAGCACATGCTAGAAGGACACAAAACCAAGTAAGTGTAACAACAGAATCAAGAAGCCAATAAGCCCTATAGGAAAGTTACAAAGCATGGACTTATGTAGTGGGTTGGGGTTCTGTTCTAAGTTTCTGTTCTGGGTTTTCAATTGGTTCTATTGTTTTGGGGTTTTTGGGTTTTGTAATTAATTAACATTATTGAGAAAGAACTGCAACTGCACAGAGTTTGAGAGTCGATATCAAATACCTCATTACCGATTCACTTCTATAAGTCTTGGTATCAAGGGATTTATTCCATGTATGATTAGTTGTGATAAGATAATATATGATGGATTATTCGGGTGAGACCTCCTTCCCCTGCGAAAGGTTGAATATGCCAGCGCTACTAGACTACAAAAATACTTTTGTTGGTAACCTTAGAGAACCCCAATCTCCAATTTTGCACCAACACACCCTTCAAGGTATAAGTTAACTTTGACATTCCTTTATTTGAAGGCCATATAGACACATATGCTTTGGGGAAATGTTTAAATATATTAGAGGGTTGTTATTCTATTCAAAAATTTTCTGACAACTAGAAGATCACCTTCACACTCCTTAAGTCCCTTCCCCATGTCAAATATTGTTGAGAAAGTTATTGGGGGAGATATGTTGGAGATGATTTTGAATCATTTAGGACATAACCACTTAGGAGGATTTTTTTATGCTCTCAAGGAGGAATTATACCCTGTTGGGAACTATGATGACCAATACATGAGATGGACAACTTTGTGTTAGTAGATAGACTAGATAGTGCAAGAGTACACTAATACCTTCCATACCTTGCTCTTAAAGCTAGGTATTAGAGACTCTAAGTGAGACTTGGCTCTAAAGTACCACAGTTCCCTACACAAGTACATCCAAACAAAGATGGATTTCTGAGACATCTGCTCACTAGAAGCCACCTATTGGTATGATATCAAAATTGAGCAAAAGTTTAAGTAGAATAATAAGTAGGAGTTTGGGTCTGTAAATACACCACAACAAAAGCATAGAAAAGGTGAACCTAACTCATAAAACAAATGATAAATCAAGTATAACCAACCTCGAGACAACTAGTCCAAGTCATAGGCAAAGAAGGGTAAGGAGAAGTTGAAGAAGGACACTGGAAAGTGTTGTGAGTTACAAAAAATCCATTGGCACAACATTAATGAATTTCGTTGGAAGCAATAATTGCTGGCCAAGTTGAAATTCTCAGTGTTGAGATCTAGATTAAACTCTAATTCAAACCTAGAGAAGGGAAATTCCCAAAAACCATGTCAAAAGTTCATGATTTGAAAAATTGTAGGACTACCAATATGTGGAACCTTTACTAATTAGTGGAACAGGTGGGTGGCTACCAATATCCACCTAGGTTGGAAATGTGACAATGGAATGGAGGGGGATTACTTGTTTTGAATGGTACAATATTTGGTATATGAGGGAATCAAAGAAGGTTTAAATCAACATGGGTTCCTGCCTAAGTAATTCAAGAATTTAGGAGTTTCAATCATTTGGGAGTTTGGGAATTTAAGGAATTCAGGAACTTGGGATTCAAGATAATTTAGGAGTTTGGGAATTTAAAGAATTTAGGAATTTGAGAATTTATAAAGATGAAGAATTCAAGAATTATATCCTTACAAGGGTGAGGAGACAACATGATAGAGTACCTACAAGATTCCAAATTTGCAGAGGAGAGAAAATGCTTAAAGAAAAAAAATTGTTTTGTGTTTTTGTTGTTGTTATTGTCAACCAAACTTTAATAGTTAGAATTGTAGCATTAAGAGGGGGTGTTTGAGTATAAACATTCGTTATGACTTAATGTTATAATATTTAATAAAGGCACATTATATGTGGATTTAATATCTAATAGTGACGTGCATTAAGATTAAAACATGTTATTAATAAATGACAATTAGGTTATGAAATTGCCTACTAGCCAAATAAAAGAGGATCAAAGTCAATGTATTCAATGAATCCATCATTAATAAAATTCTCATTTTCATATCGATTGTTTCTATTTTGTGTGTGATGCACAATCGATTTTACAACAAATAAATCTATAATAAGAATGTTGATCCATATTTTATGAGCATAACGAAATGAATACAGATTATTAAAAGAAAATATGCTTAACACAAAATAACAGAGATACAGTAAAACTGATTTTCTATTCAATAAGGAAATAAACTGAAACTATAAAATTGGAAAACAAGCTTGCTAGAATGGTGGCGGCTTGTCTTTGAGAAGAGATGTGATGACTGCGCTCATTCGCAAGAAGATGATTACAATGAGGCTCCGAAGGCCTTTTTACAATAAGCATGAATGCCAAAACCCTAGACATCCAAAAACCTAACCCTAGGATATGAAGCGCCAAAAGTCATGTGGGCCCCGTTGGGGTAGGCTAGTAAATCAACTTCCCGAGGTCGTAACTTTTTCATACGATATCCATTTTAGTCGCACAATAACCTGTTGGAAAGGTCTATCCGAGGACTACATATGATGCCATCAAAATTTGACTTCATCTACCATATGACTATAAAATCCCTAAAAAGGCTATTTAGGGCCTCAAAAAGACCCCGAAAGTCAGGGACCCAAAAACTAGGAAAAAGATGTCAAACTGGAAAAATGGAAAAATGAACCAGTTGGAATAGGTGGGAGGACACCGACATCCATTTGGATAAATCCTCCCCCATTAGGAAGCAATGTTCTCCATTTCATTGAGTTCCCCCATAAGATGAGGAAATTTCTGCTGAATTTGGCCCTAGGTGAGCCACTTGCCTTGGTGCAGGAGCTGCCCTACTTTGACAACTCGATAAAGCTGGATTCTTTTCTCTCGAGTTCCCTTGATATGATTGTCCACAATTTGATCACTAGATGCCTATTTCATGTGGTGAGGGTTGATATCTGTTGGTGTCAACTGCTCTAATATCTATGAGGTGTCCAATAATGGTGGAAAATATGGCTGAAGGAGAGTCGCGTTGAATACTGGGTGCAGGCCAAGGAAAGGGGGAATGTTGAGCTCAAAATCATTGTCACCCACAACCTTGGTGATGGTGTACAACCCATAACAAAGTGGGTGAAGCTTCCAATGGGGTCCTGTAAGGCATTCTTTCTACAAGTGCAAATAAACTTTATCGCCCACCTTAAACTTATGTGGCACCCAATGTTGATCATGGCGCTGCTTGTACTTGGCATTGGAATTCTGTAAAATATCTTAAACCTATTGGCGGATGTGCTGGATCTGCTCAATGAACCCGGTGGCTTTGTCAGCTTCTGGTGGAGAAGGGGATGAGTTGGCCAAGGTGGTTTCCATGGGTAGTGCAACATCCATGGGGCCCAATGGTTGGAATCCCAACCCCACCTGAAAGGGTTTGTGGCCAGTTGAGCTATGGAAGGCTCGATTGCAGCTATGCTGGACATAGGGAAGACTCTTATCCCATGTGCGGGGTTCTTGGAATTGTACATGCGCAGGATATGTACGATCATCTGATTGAAAACATCAGTTTGGCCATTTGTTTGGGGGTGGAAGGCAGTGGATTTGGTGAGCTTGGTATCCAATAGTGACCAGAGGCTCGACCAGAATGTGCTGAGGAATTGATTATTCTGATATGAGACAATGGTTTGTGGGATCCCAAAATTTACCCATACTCATTCAAAGAAGAGATTGGTAGTGGACTTTGCTGTGATGCTCTTCTTGCAGGCGACCATAATTGCCATCTTGGAAAAGCGATCAACAACCACAAAAACACAATCATTTCCCCTCTTGGTGGACCAGAGGCCCGACATGTAGTCCATTGAGATGGATTCCCACGGCCTATCATGAGTAGGCACAGGGGTGTACATGCCTTGTTTCTTAGTGGTCGGTTTAGAAATAACACAGGTGGTGCAGGACCTGATATACTCACCGACATCCCGTCGAAGTTTCGACCAATAGAAATGTTTCTGCAACACTGCCACTTTATTTTTGATGCCAAAGTGTCTTTCCACCCGACTATAGTGAGCTTCCCAAATTAGCTTCACACGCTCACTTGATGGAACGCAGAGATGGCCCATAAGACACAACAACCCTTCCTAAAGATGGAAATTAGTGACCACTGAGTTTGCACCCAACATTTGGTAGGTGGTGGAGAAGTCAGGGTCTGTCTCATAGAGGTGGGGCCATCCAGAGGTCTTGTGGCCGCAAGATTCTAGCACCATGGTGAATGCCGTGACTGGAGGTCAGCTGAGGCCATCAAAACTCGGTTGGTACTTCCTGTTTTATACTTGATGTTGAGGTGGAACTGCTGTAAGTATGTGGACCACTTCTGATGGCGATCATTCTACAATTTTCCTTGGGTATACATGAACTGTAGTGGCTTGTGATTAGTGTGGATGACTATCTCCTTCCCAAGAATGTAATGTCTCCACTGGTGGCAGGCTTGCACAATGGAGTACATTTCTTTGTCATAAGTAGGGTACTTACAAACAACATCTGATAGTGTCTCACTATGATATGCCATGGGGTGGCTGTGTTGAGTGGGAATGATGCCCACAACATAGTCTGAAGCATTTGTCTCGATCTCAAAGGGATGCTACAGGTCTGGTAATGAAAGTACTGGGTATGAGAACAAGCGATTCATCGAAGGCTTGTTGGTGGGACATGCCCCACACAAATTTTGCCTTACCGCCACCCCTGGTTACTTGGTTGAGGGCCCATACGATATGAGAGAATCCCAACATGAACCTACGATAAAATTGGTGAGGCCCAAGAATCTCCGAAGCTCAGTGAGTGTGGTTGGGGATGGATAGTAATGGATGATTTGCATCTTGGCTAGATCCACATGCACACCATGCTGATCAACGATGTATCCTAAGTAATGGATCTTGTCCATACCGAAAAAGCATTTTTCCAAGTTTTCATATAGTTTGTGTTGCTGTAGGGTGTGAAAAAACCGTTAAATATGCTGCAAGTGTTATGCCCAAGTCTTTTTGTAGGTGAGGAAGTCATCCAGATACACCACTACAAAAATATTGGTGAAAGGTTATAGGATATCATCCATCATCCTCATAAAATTTGCCGGAGCATTTGTAAAACCAAAGGGCATGACCAACCATTCAAAAAGACCTTCTTTTGAATTGAAGGTGGTCTTCCATACACCTATCTATTCTATTGGGACCTGGTGGTAGATAGACTTCAGATCAATCTTACTGAAGTATTTCCCCCCCGTGAACTGATCAAGGAGGTCATTGATTCGGGAAATCGGGTACCGGTTTCAGTCTGTGATTTTATTCAGGGCCCGATAATCAATGTAGAGCTGCCAAGTCTTGTCTTTCTTCTACACCAGCAAAATTGGGTTCCCACAAGGCGATGAGATGGGATGGATGTAACCCTTGTGGAGTAGTTCTTGGATGTGCCCCTTGTGGAGTAGTTCTTGGATCTGCCCCTTGTGGAGTAGTTCTTGGATCTGCCTCTTGATCTCCTCATTTTCTAACAGACAACAACGGTAGACTGGCCCATTGGGTAGCGGTGCGCCTGGGGTCATATCGATGGGATGCTTGACCTGGAAGTGCAAAGGTACCCCAGTAGGAGAGTAGAAGATATCTGAGTATTCTTCCATGACCTTATCCACTTGATTCTATTGTGTGGAGAGATCGGTCGTAGAGGCCTTGGATGTTGCTGTGATCTTTCACTCACTTTGAGAGTGAATCACGAAGAAGACAAATTTCCCAGTCTGAGAAATGACCTTCCTTCATTGCTTGGCAGAGATCAAGGAAATAACACTAGGTGGGACTGCCTCGGGTATCCTATACAATTTCCTATTCAAAGTGATAATAACACTATGAGTCCTAGACTCATAAATAAGGTTGGCCCAAAAAAACATTACAAATTTCGAGAGGGGAAACATCACACAATACCTCATCTTTGAAGGGCTTGATGCCATACGACATTCGACACTGTTGGCTGATGCAGAGATCGCTTCCTTGGCGGAGCCATCCTATAGTGTAGCACTATGGGTGTGGTGTTGTTAGCAGGGCTAGCCGCTTGACGACCTCTACTGAGATGAGGTTTTTCTGGCTACCACTATCAACGATGAAGTGCAGCGAGGTGCCTTTTAGCCACATCTGTGAATGGAAAAGGTGCTCGCCTTCTTCTAGGTCATTTGGTTCACTAGGATGGAGCTTGGTGGTAGCAACGGTGGCACTATGTTTCATGCCAATGATCTGTCTTCCCCTTTCTGGTTCTAACTCAGAGTCAAAACCCGCATATGATTCATAGGCTTTCACTTTAGCTACCAACGACTGCTTTGAGCAACAATTAGTAGTGTGATGCCAAGGGTTCTTATGGAAGTCACATCACTTCCTGGTATCTTTCTTTGTCTTTACAATGTCCTTCTTTTCTTGTGGATTGGACTGGTTGTCCTGATATTGTCCATCTTTTATCTGTCCTTTTTTATATGGGTTGGGGCCGTCGTTTCCTGGCTTTTGCTGTGAGGGGTTCCCAGGCCCAAAGTGCCGCATCTTTTGTTTGAGCTTCTGCTCGATTTTGACAGGATATCG
>JASDQU010790060.1:260571-281676 GCA_032191745.1 Picea mariana | reverse complement strand
ACCACACACTTACAGTCCGAGCAGATATCCTTCGTACCCTTAAAGAGAACTTGGTCATGGCCCAGAACAGAATGAAGCAGCAAGCAGATCAAGGTCGCTCGGAACGGCAATTTGTAGAAGGAGATCAGGTGTTTCTGCGGCTGCAACCATATAAGCAAACTTCCCTCAAGGCTGATCAGTGTCAGAAGCTAGCACCCAAATTTTATGGCCCTTACACAGTTCTAAAGCGTGTGGGACAAGTTGCATATCGGTTAGCTCTACCCAGTCAGTCGAAGCTACATCCTGTTTTTCATGTCTCCTGCTTGAAGAAGGTGATTGGAACCAGGTGCCAACTTCAAACCAACCTTCCAGAATTAGCAGAAGAAGGATCCATTTGGCTACAACCAGAATCAGTTTTGGACCAGAGGGAGCGTCGCCCGCGTCAGCGAACCATCAAGGAAGTGCTCGTACAGTGGAAAGATATGACTCCAGCGGATGCCACTTGGGAACCAGCTACCATTCTGCAGCAGTTTCCACATCTCAAGCCTTGAGGACAAGGCTGCTTTTAAGGGGGCGGACATGTTAAGGTCCTAACCCACACATAGGTAGATTAATGTATTCGGATGTAATAAAGGTCAATATTAATAAGACCTTTCAATAAAATAGAATAAGGCGGATGTAAGAAGACCTAATAGAAGCTTCCGCTTCTAGAAGGATCTTCCTCTAGATGCTTCTTTTTAGTATAAATAGGAGTCGAGGGTATGAGAACCCTAGCTTGGATATTATTGTAACAGAGCGCTTCTCGATTGGAGGTTGCCCCCTCGAAGAGGCCTGTGAACATTGCTATCTGAATCAAGTGCTATTTCTGTTCAAATGCTATTCTGTTGCTATTTCGTATATCATTTCTGTGTATTGTGAAGATTATGCTGGATATTTCACTGTTATTCTCTTATTTCTAGCATTTCATTTCTGTTCTGCATATTTTATATATCTGGTATCTTGCAACGGCCAAGCGAATTGATTGATTTGAAACTCTCTAGTGTACTCTATGTCCTTAAATTTGTTAGTAATAGTTTCATTGAATCCTCTAGTCCTCTTTGAACCCAATAGGATAAAACTAGGAATTGATGAGGTCTTTGAACATCTCCTGCCAATTTGCGCATGGCCTTCTAGCTCAAGTTTGAAAAAATCCATTTCCTTTTCCTCTCATACATTATGCACACTAAAATAGACTTCTAATTATTGCAACCGATGATTCAACTTAAGTATTCCTATCTCACCTTCACAGGGCTTGATCTCAACCTTCACTTCCATTTTAAACAAACTGTAATAATGTTGGTTACTAGAATCCCCCTTTTCAAGATTTAATTCTTCATTCATGTTTCTTGTCTCATGATATTACGGTTTTCCATGTGAGATTTGGGTTTCTCTAGAAAGGGGAAAATTTTCTTCTCAAGAGTAGCCACTAGGATAGCCATGCTCCTAGATATATCGTTACTTGATCTTCTAACCTTGCAAATATTATTTCTCCTTCATCTATAATTCCTTCCAAGTGATCTTCTTCCATTTCTAAGGATTGTGACTGCTTCTTAACCCTTTTTATGTCAATCTCTAGATCCATAGGGTGCAACTATCCTATGGATTTGGAAATCTCGAGTTACATACATATATACTATGTTCAAACAATAAACACCTAAACAAATATTCTCTAATACCAATATGATTTGTAAACTACCTTGGATATTCCAAAGGTCGTCTCACCAAAACAAATCTAAATTTAAAACGACTATAATAAGTCCATACTTGACTGTGTGACTATATTTTTGTATTTTTGATGTAAATAAAAATAAAAACACATGAATCAAAGCTTTAACTACTATGGCATATGAAGTAGACAACTATAGAAAAACCACATAATGGATACAAATATTTACCCTAGAAACCCATGTAGGAAGACCAACATTTAATGAAGGATTGTTTCTTCTTTATTCTTAAATTATGGAGATTACAATACATATTGCAAAGATCTCCAATCTTACTGTGAAGTTATGATATGCCATGGTATTTTACAAATCTCTGCAATATGATTCCATCTCTTTTCTTTGTTAATATCTCCACACTTTTGCTATTGACACTATGTTCTTTTACAACCCTCTAGAATACAATTCCATCTCTTTGCTTTGTTATTATCTCCTCCACACTTTTGGCCATTCTCAGGAACAACTAGCAACGAGTGAAAAAGTGACCCTTTCCCCCATTACGCTAGGTTATTTATAGCTAGAATTAAGGTTAGGACTAGGGTTTTAAAAACCTCTTGGAACCTTTCTTGTGATTTTGGAGTCTCTAGTGGGTTCCCTGTTGTGATAAATCCCCCCAGCGGATAGGTTGAACTCTCCTTGAATTGGGTTTCCTTCACTCCAAGATAGAAGGAAAACAAATGGACACTAACTTCCCCTTAAGAATAATTTATATGTTCATTAATTAAATTAGAAGAGAGAGAGAAAGAAGAAAAGGTAGATGGCTTACCTCTTTCCTATAGGTTGTCCTTGCTACTCCAACTGTTGAACTTGATCTCCAATATTCGAGTATGGAAGTAGCCCTCCTGCAATAGATGATACAATCTTCTTCTGCTACTATATATAATTAGATGAAATTAGATTTATCTATGATGGACTTAAATAAGACAAAGATAAACATTCATGAAATGAACAATGTAGACATTAGGAGAAATAGGCCAAGTTTTATATTAAAAGTGGAAAGAAATGAAATATTTACAACCTCAATGACGACGCTACAACAATTCCTCCAAGCTCTTGTTTTTCCAGCCCCTTCGTGCCTCAAGAATATAGGTATGATGCTATGAACTACTTTCTCAAAATATTAAAGGTTTGATATTCCCAAGTTCCCCCCTTTCAACTTATAATTCCCTCATTATATACGAGTTTGATGATTAACCACCATGTAGAAGATCACAGATCCACTAAATTGGGATCTCCAAGATTTTTAGGGAGAAAATATCTCTCAAGAATTTTAGGGAGAAAATGTCTCTCAAGATCCATGAAATTAGGATATCGGTTTGAGAAAATCTCTCAACCATCCATGAGACTCTCAACTTCTCCTCGAGATTAGGAAACTAGATGTGAGGTGGATTTTCACACTAAATTAATTTCCTTTTTCCAATAAAAATGAATAATACATGTGCACATAATATTTTGACCTTCATATGATAAATTTATCCCCCAACATGTCTATGGATTATGACAAAAAAATCCCTCACTTAAGTGTGACAAATAGGTGTGTAACATATGCCCCCCTAAAGTGTGAGATTAGAAGAGAAGAAACCGATGGCCGAAACACTTTACAAAAAATTATTGCAAGGGCGTTGGAGTAGGAGAGCCTAGCAGAAGCTGCAAACAAACATCAAACAATATGTATGTATCATCCCTGAGGTAGGAATACCCATGCTCGGAATAAATAGACTCAAATTGTTGTTCCTAATATTTGTTCCGAGCTCAAAGAACAATGTCAGGCATCCAAAATAATATCATTTAATTTTAAAGTTCCTTTCTACCTTCAATTTAGAATGAAATTTCAATACTCTTATAATTTGGAAACATAGAGGCAATAGCTCTTTCCTTGAGATTTTATAAATAACCAAGAGATGAAAAGAAGAATACGAGTAAACAAAATTGACAAACAAAGCAAGGTATCCGATTCTGACAAATATCACTTTATTTTCAATAGTAGAAATATGGAATGTGTGTCTAAAATATGGAATAAAATAAGAACAAATACACAGATACATGTCTTGTTCCACTCACAACAAAACAAAGGAAAATCTATACTTGAATAGATGTCTAATAAATAAACTGCAGTGGATGTATTACTGACATTGCAATTGTTCATTCTTTAAACATCATAGAGTGAAACAAATGAATAATGATAATGAAAGTAGCAACACATAGAAAACATATTACTGAAAGAAATGAGAAGTAGAATCTCCGCATTACTGCAGAAATTTCTATTAAAAAGTCTTTCTTTACAACAGGCGAGAAAATACCATTTTCATATCTCAAATGTATATATTTATACAATTCCTTCATAACCAAAATCGATTAGACTCCACGTTCCTAGAGCCTAAAATAAAATAAAATCCAGTAAACACTTGATTAACATCACATTGAATATTAAAAATAAAATATTTGAACTTCTGTCATGTTTATGGAAACATCATCCTTGCTGGCCGCTTTAAGGCTTATCCTTTCTTTATTTGATCATAGATGCAACTCATTTCTATTGATGTTTGTATTGAGTGTGCATATTCAATAATGCAACAACAAACTTAGGGAGCTCTGTATTAACATTTAATTCAAAGTTAAAATCCTTTCTATGTACCAATGGTAAATTCTTTTTTACTCTAACCGCAACGTGCTGGGTAATTTTCCATTGTAAACTGTGTTTGACTAGGAAATGGTTTAAAATATGCAAGTTGACTTGATTCATCTTTTGGATAACATATTTATCCTTTTCCCTGTTTTTCTTCAAATATTCTATTTTTTCATTAACATTGAGAGTCCCAATAATTGAATGAACATCACCAAGGTCAATATCATCCATTTCTACATCTACAACTAATAGAGTATTTAAACAAGCTGCTTTGGATTCTCTAGCCAAGATTTTACTCTCTTCAATATTATTTTCCCAAGTCTTTATTGCCATTTCACCCTTTAACTGTTCAATCTTTGAAAATTGATCAATTCTTGGTACATTTAAACTCTGATTCCACATCATCAATTCTTGAAACTTGGATCTTGTATCAACTAACTCTTTTTCTTTACCAACAATGATTTGTAATGAATCATTGATGATAATATATTGTTTTTAAATAATCTGTAAGATTTCACAGAAACTATCTTGGGCTGACTGTAATCCATCATTAACTTCAAGGGCCTGTTTCTTAAAAGAAGCAATATCAACAATTTCATTTTCAACCTTTTTGACTTGGGATTTTAAATGGAGTATTAATGCATCTTTCTGGGTGTTAGCACTTCGTAAATATGTTCGGTTGATAAATAGACGACGAAGGTAACTTTTTCAACCAACTTTGAGACCCAAAACTAGCCTTTTAGATCCAGAGAGGGATCTCTCGGGAGGCACGGTCTTTGTGCGGGATATGGATTTAAAAGCAGTGGCTAGATTTAACACCTTTGATATGACAGGTTCTAGTTATATTTGTAACATCCCCAGCCACCCATGGACGGGCCATGCTACATGAGGGAACACTTCTGTTCTCTCACTGTGGAACATACTGTGACATACCCAACACCCAACTGAACTATACCACATAAATTTGATCTAACTGCATGCATTTAAAACACACACACACATAACACTCTTGTGGAAGCTTTATATACAAAACGTAACAAACAAATACATTACGTATTGGCAATAATTCACATGGTAATAACAATAAACATAGACATGAATCATATATGGAAAATACCCAAAAAATTCCAGACAATTATAACCACACATATGATAAACCCATAAAATAAGCACGTAAATAACAATGCAACATGTAAATTTATCACACAATTGGTACTTATCTTGGTAAGAAAGTCACCAACTACGTGCAGATCGTCCATGAACCTCCCAGCCTTAGAATACACTGTTGATCACTCTCAACAGTGAGTCACCCCCGAGCTGGGACTAAACTCCACTCAGGTAAGGAATTCCTAACCAGGCTATAGGCTCATAGACAACATGAAAGAATCCATCTCGGGTTCTCACTCAACTGACAACCTACAGTCCCTCGTTCCCCACATGCCTGTCCCACCTCAAGAAGTGTGTCCCTTCTCTACTCAATAGTCCTTCGGCTGCCCCACTTCCTTTTCGGGTTTCGGCAATAGGCCAGACAAGAAGTTTCTAAGACCTGTAGATGTAGTTTAGCACCTTTAGGAAATCAATTCCCAACAATTCTCTCACCCAGATAATTTCTCACGGGCCTGACAACCTGCCTCTTCAATATCCCATGGGCCTGACAACCCGCTTCTTCAGTCCATCTCCCAAGCTAACCAACTACACAAATAGATATGGCTATGGTTACAGTTCTGGTACAATGAAATGAATGTCTGAAGGATAAATGACTGCGTGAGTGAAAAATGGTCATGTAGTCATGGCCGACTGCTCGAAGGAATCATGGGGAAAATGATGGTCCTCCGATGGGGGGCGTCCCCAAATGAACTAAGTCCCCACAATATGTATGCATGTCCCCAACTTGACACTTGTCATGTTGGGAGCTACTTTGGTCTACTTGTCCCCAAATTTAGAACTTAGGATAAAATAATTATCCATACTTTATGTTTTAAGAAATATTAATATAATATTCCTTTTTGGCTTAAGTTCTCTAGCTTATCCCTTTCCCTTAACTTTTGGCCCTCCCTTTCTGTAACTGGTGGAGTTTAGTCCCCCATCTCTTTTATCATGGTCGGTTTGTGCGCAATGATGTATTTTATATTAATCATGAGACATATACAAAATAGGCGCACTGGCCTTTAACATCTAGACACTCTGGCCTAATTCCAAACATAATCATCCCAGCTTATAATAACTGGCTCACCAGCCTATAACGCATATCATATACACAAGGCTCGTTGACCTCAATATTGTGTGCACTTTAGTTACTGTGCACGGTATCCAGAAATGTGCACACTACATCATTTTATTGCGCAGTACATGCACGCACTATGCCATGAAAGGTGCATTACAAAATGATGTCAAAACAACTCACCAACTTAAGTACACTTACATTACATTTACAATTGGGTTCGGCCAAGGGATATTACAATCCCCTCCCCTTTTTTATGCACTGTCCTCAGTGCATCATGTACCCATATACAACAAAATTTTCAAAAATTCTCAAAAAGATTAGGGTATTTTGCCCATATTGCATCCTCATGCTCCCAAGTAGCACCCTCAGGACCGTACCAGGTCCATTGGACCTTTACAAGCCCTATGGCTTGATTTCGGAGCTGCTTGATTTTCCGGTCTAGAATGCACACTAGATGCACTTGGAAAGCGCCTTCTTGCTCCACCTGAATCACATTCCAATCAATAACATGATTGGCATCGGGTATATATTTCTTTAGCAATGATACATGGAATACATTATGAACAGACATAGATGCAGGTAATGCAATCATATAAGCAACTGGACCAATCCTCTCTAGGATTTCAAATGGCCCACAATAACGAGCCGCCAACTTTGAACAGTTTCCCAACTTTAGGGAACTTCTGTTGGCTTTTACTTTAAAAAATACATGGTCTCCCACATTAAATTCCCTGTGAGTTCTGCTTTTATCGACATAACTTTTCTTCTTGTCTTGGGCAGCCTTTAAATTTTTCTTTATTTTTATCATTTGCTCCTCCATTTCCCTGAGCAAATCTGGTCCAACCACTGCTCTGTCTGCTGGGTTATCCCAACTTACTAGAGTGTTGCACTTTCTTCCATAAAGTGCCTCAAATGGATTCATCTTTAGAGATGCTTGGTACCCATTGTTGTAAGCAAACTCTACCAAGTGTAGGTAGTCTTCCCATTTTGATGGTTTATCCATCACATACATCCTCAACATATCTTCAATCACTTGATTCACCCTCTCTGTTTGTCCATTTGATTTTGGATGATAGGTTGTGCTAAAATTCAAATTTGTTCCAAATCCATTAAATAACCCTTTCCAAAATTTTGAGGTAAATTTTGGATCTCTGTCAAACACAATTGTCTTGGGTATCCCATGTAATCTAGAAATTTCTTTCATATAAACATCAACAATGTTCACTTCCTTGTGAGTGAGCTTAACTGGAATAAAATGGGCAGCTTTAGTAAGCTTATCCACCACTACCATGATAGAATCATGTTGCTTGTTTGTTCTGGGCAGTTTGGTGATGAAATCCATCGTTACAACTTCCCATTTCCACTTAGGAATGGGTGATGTCTGTAGCAATCTAGCTGGGTGTCTATGCTCAGCCTTTACCTTTTGACATTCCAAACATCTGGCAATAAAATTTGCCACTTCTTTCTTCATGCCTGGCCAAAAATATTGGTTCTTGACAGCTGCAATAGTTTTTTGATATCCTGGGTGTCCAGCATAAGGTTCATTATGCATTTCTCCCAATATCAGATTTTTCAATTCATTAGAATTTGGTACATAAATTCTGCCTCTGTACACAAGAATTTCCTCATTATCTAGCTTGTATTCTTCAATTTTCTGCTACAAATTACCTTGCTGTAATTTTGCCACTAATTCATTGTATTGTAAATCTGATTTCGCAGCTTCTATAATTTTGTCTTTCAAATCTGATTGGTACATGCTAATGGATGTAGCATGCAATTCATGTACTCTTCTGCTAAGTGCATCAACCACTTTGTTCTCTTTCCCCTTGATATGCTTTATATCAAAGTCATATTCGCTTAGAAATTCTAACCATCTGCTTTGCCTAGCATTTATATTTGGCTGATCACATAAATATTTCAGACCATTGTGGTCTGTTCTTAGCTCGAACCTTTTCCCCATGAGGTAGTGTCTCCATTTCCTCAAGGCATGCACTATGGCTGCCAACTCCAAATCATGAGTGGCAAAGTTTCTTTCATGCTCCTTCAACTTCCTTGATTCATAACATATAACAAACCCATTTTGAGTGAGGACTCCACCAAGTGCTTCATTACATGCATCTGTGTATACAATGAAATCTTCATTTGGGTCTGCAATCCTTAGTATTGGAGCACTTGTCAATATTTGTTTCAAGTGTTGGAAACTCTTTTCACAATCCAATGTCCATTGAAACTTCACACCCTTTCTTTGCAATGAAGTGATTGGGTGTGCTATCTTTGGAATCCTTCAACAAATCTCCTGTAATAGTCTGCAAGACCCATGAATGATCTCACCTCTGTCACATTCTTTGGCGCTGACCATTCCCTAATGTCTTCTATCTTCTCAGGGTCCAATGCTATCCCATCCTTTGAAATGATATGCCCCAAATAATGAATTTGTTTCTGATAAAATGAACACTTCCTCAATTTGGCATACAACTGATTCTCCATTAATACTTGCAACACCATCCTCAAATGATGTTCATACTCTTCCTCTGAATTAGAATATATAAGAATGTCATCCAAAAAGACAATGACAAACTTATCTAGATATTGTCGGAAAACACCATTCATTAAGCACATGAAAACAACTGGTGCATTTGACAACCCAAATGGAACCACTGTGAACTCATAATGACCATACCTTGTCTTGAAGGTGGTCTTGCTGATATCTTCCTCTTTAATCCTTACCTGATGGTATCCTGATCTGAGATCTATCTTTGAAAATATCTTTGCATCCTTTACTTGATCAAAGAGATCATCAATCCTTGGCAGATGATACTTGTTCTTAACAATCACTTTATTCAATTGTTTGAAGTCAATGCACAATCTTAATGTTCCATCTTTCTTTTTTCACAAACAAGATTGGGGCACCCCAAGGTGACACACTTGGGCGTATATACCCCTTCTTCAGAAGTTCTTCAAGCTGCATTTGCAACTCCTTCAATTATGGTGTACTCATTCTGTAAGGATTCTTTGACACTGGAGCTGCTCCAGGCATTAGATTTATAGAGAAACCAATGTCTCTCTTTGGGGGTAGTCCTGGTACCTCCTTGAATACATCTTCAAATTATTTCAGGACTACATAATCTTCCAAATTTGGCACCTTATCCTTAGGTGTCTCTTACATATGAGCTACAAATATTTGACACCCTTTTTTGTAACATTTCTTCAGTTGCAATGATGAAATTTCTATAATGGTTACTGCCCTGGGAATTCCCTGCACTTTCCTTTGGTTCCCTTCCTCATCCAAGAAAGCAAATGCTTTTTTATGATAGTCCAAGAGAGCATGATGTTGGTCCAACCAATCCATCCCAATTAGACAGTCATAGGAACCTAAAGGCAAGATGTTCAAATATGCCTTGGTGTTCAGTCCATTCATGTCCATGAGGCATGACTTAACCATATCATTCACTTTTATTTTGGCTCCTGTAGCCAGCTGCACCAACCAAGATTTCCCATGTTTTCTTCTTGTCAATTGCAAACTTTCCACCATCTTAGGGTCTATATAACTATGACTAGCTCCTAAATAAATTAAAATAGCAATGGTTTGGTTGTTGATCATACCTTCCACTTCAATGGGATTGATACTCTTCTTTCTTGTTGTCCAGGGCTGCATATATCCTTGGCACATTTCTACCCATGTCCTCCACTATTTCAGCTTGCTGTACATTGTGAAAAACCCTTCCTTTTTCACCTCTGTGAGGGCAATCTCTAAACATATGATCTCCTTTACAAACCCAACATTGAATAGGTGGCTGCCTTGGCCTTTGACTCCTTGTGTCAATTGTTCTGGATTCTTTAGGTGTTTATTGACCCTGTGGATTATTTCTGAAGAATGGTGGCTTAGCTCCCTTCTTCCTCTGATCGATATTGAATTTATTTTTGTCTTCCCAAGCCTTTTGAAAATTTGGACTTGCTTTGTGCTGATCATATGGGCATTTAGCTCGCCTTATGGTCTCTTCCAATGTCTTGGGATCACCATACTGTATTTTTTCACTGATGAATGATGGAAATCCACTCAAATACCTTTGAATTTTGACTGTCTCATCCTTGATGAAAGATACATACTTCAACAGTTCTAAAAACCTTCTATCATATTCATCAATGGCCATACTCCCAAGCTTGAGTTCAAAGAACTCCTTCATTTTCTTGTCATAGTATCTCTTAGTCAAGTATTTCTTCTCAAAATACTTTTTAAATTCCCTCCAAGTGACACTTTTCTCTTTAATGTGCTGCACCTACACAAGCTGATCCCACCACATGGATGCCTTTCCCTTGAGTTGATAGATATCAATTCTACCTTCCGCATGAGAAGAATAATTATGCAATTGAAAATACTTTCTCATGCTCAACAACCATGTTTATGCATCTTCATCCTTCTTGTGCTCACCATCAAATGTAGGAGGTTTGATTTTGTTCATTTCTCCTCATAGCTCATCCAACCCAGACCTCTTATGCCTTCTGACAGGGGATGGACTTGAGCTGTTGCCTACTCTCTTGTTGGAATGCCCTGGGGAGTGACGATGATGTTTGCTAACACTTCTTGCTTTTCTTTTCTCATCCAAAGGTTTGTGACTTCCAGATTTGCTTGAACCACTCTCCTTATCCAATTTATTTTCTATTCTGTTCAATCCCTCCAATAATTTCATGTTGAAGTCATCCTACTGCTCCTTGGCTCTCATAAGCCTTTCATTATCAACCTTATGGATTTGGACATCCTTCTGCAAATTTTTAATGGTCTCTACCATATTCATGTTTTCATTCCTTTCATCTCCATGTCCATTGGAGTTTGTTCCTTCAATGCCCAAATGGACATCCATCCTTCTGCTCTCATCTTGCTGACTGTAATTCCTCTATGCCTATTCCATTCCTATGGGCTCTGCACTGATCTTGATCTGATCTAGTTGTTGTTAATTCAAAACTTATCAAGCTAACTAATTCAACAATTCATGAAAATAAATATGAACCATTTTGGTTCAATATATACATTAGAATTATTTCGTCTGATTTCCTAGTGTTATCACCATGACAATTTTTTTTTAGATAAGACCCAATTCTTGAGAAAATAGATGCGTGACGTCTCCAGAGATACATCAGGATGAAAGGCGGTCTGCTAAAACCACTTTCACCAAAGTCCCAATGTCACGTGTTTCAATATGTCAAAAACACCACTCATGGGATGGGCGATGACTAGTCAGATCACCCCATTTCACTCGTTCGGTACTTTACAATAGTATGATATCAGGTGAACGCTGCCATGTAACAAACTCAAAAGCTAATCATTTGAAATGGATTAGCCGAGCATGGAAAATCAACGTATTTGTACATAAGTTTGACTGTGATTCATGATTGAGACTCTATAACTACCATTTCTCAAGTATGGAGGCATCATCTTATCCATAAATGGAGTAATCTTCAAATTTGCTCGACCTTCTGATCTCTGTAAAAGCATTTCGGTGTCCACGAAATTGAGGTACATGGACAAAGCTACATCCAGTGAGACTGGTTATTCAGACAACATGGTAGATTTACCTACGGGTAAGGAGGATAAGGTAATTGCACATATATTAGCGACTAAATTCCACACAGAACCTGCTACAAAATCGAAAATGGAAGTCAGGATGAACCCCATTATGAGGGATCTATTCATCAATAGGGGAGCTGTTAAGAAGAAACAGAGCAAGTGACAGAAGAAAGAAATCATAGCTGAAACGACGGAAAGTGTTGGAGAAGATCAACCGGTCTGGTTAGATACTTTAAAGGAGGAGATCACTAAGCTAAAATGAGTCCTTGAATACAAGTACATTTCAACAATTTTTGGATACGTGGTAGTAGAGGTAAGGGGCCACAGAGATGATAGGCTTTTTCTTAAATGGTCCCTTTACAATAGGATAATTGTTATTTTTAAAACATTCCCTTTTTGTAACTTATCTCTATTTTTAGAAATCTGCGGAAGTCCAAGCGTTTTCGAATTCTACAAATAATTCCTCTAATAACATGCAAATTTTCTATTAAACTCAGACTCATCACCTTAATTATCCTTCCAAATGACTTTGCGCGCACAAAAATTCAACATGTACACCCATATTTATTGTGCACAACACCACCACAAGGTAAATCGTGCTTCCGTGCACCTATATCCATTATGCCTTTCTTCTCCATTGCGCTAATAACTTGCGCGCACTACTTTTTCATTGCACGCCAATATCCACTATGCACAGTTTTGGTTCTTTCACTGATACCCATTGCACATAGTTTTTGTATCACACACTAATTTCCACATGCATTTCGCTCTATACATTGTACCATGGCAAAGTTCAATATGCCCCCACCGTGCATAATAATCTACGTGCACCATTGAAGACACTGTCGCGAGACAACTTATACTCATACTGTGCACGCACCAACCAAACTCCTTTTTGTTTTGCAATACTATGCACACCACGTGCACATTACTATGTGTGTGCTCACCGCGCAATGATAAATTTAGCGCGCATCCGCACACCATACTCTTCCGCGCGGTGCCACAATTTACCGCGTGCACCTGCATGCCAACATTTTCCGCGCGGTGCCAAAATTTACCGCGCGTGCCTGCATGCCAACATTTTTCGCACGGTGCCAAAATTTACCATGGACTCTCTGTGACTTGAAATTTGGCCACTTCGAAATTAATCTTCTGTGAATATTCGCTTCAACTGAACCTTTCCGGCCCATCTAGGCTCAGTGTTGGAACTGAAGCTCTGATACCATATTGTAACATCCCTGACCACCCATGGCTGGGCCATGCTACATGAGGGAACACTTTCGTTCTCTCACTGCGGAACATACTGTGACATACCCAACACCCAACTGAACTATGCCACATAAATATTATCTAACTGCATGCATTTAAAACATACACACACAACACTCTTGTAGAAGCTTCATATATAAAATATAATAGACAAATACATTACGTATTGGCAATAATTCACACGGTAATAACAGTAAACATAGACATGCAACATATATGAAAAATACCCAAAAACTTCCAGATGGCTATAACCACACATATGATAAACCCATAAAATAAGCACGTAAATAACAATGCAACATGTAAATTTATCACACAATTGGTACTTATCTTGGTAAGAAAGTCACCAACTGCGTGGAGACCGTCCACGAACCTCCCAACCTTAGACTACATTGTTGATCACTCTCAACAATGAGTCACCCCCGAGTTGGGACTAAACTCCACCTGAGTAAGGAATTCCTAACCAGGCTATAGGCTCATAGACAACAGGAAATACTTCGTCTCGGGTGCTCACTCAAATGACAACCTACAGTCCCTCATTCCCCACATGCATGTCCCACTCCAAAAAGTGTGCCCCTTATTTTCTCAACAATCCTTCGACTACCCACTTCCTTTCTGAGCTTTGGCAACAGGCCAGATAGGAAGTCTTCGAGCCTTGTAGTTGTAGTTTAGCACCTTCAGGAAATCAATTCCCAATAATTCTCTCACCCAAAGAATTGCTCACGGGCCTGCCAACCTGCCTCTTCAATATCCCATGGGCCTAACAACCCGCTTCTTCAGTCCATCTCCCAAGCTAACCAGCTATGCAAACATATATGACTATGGTTATAGTTCTGGTATAATGAAATTAATGTTTGAAGGATAACTGACTGCGTGAGTGAAAAATGGTCATGCAGTCATGGCCGACTGCTCGAAGGAATCATTGGAAAAATGATGGTCCTCCGATGGGGGGCGTCCCCAAATGAACTAAGTCCCCACGATATGTATTCATGTCCCCAACTTGACACTTGTCATGTTGGGAGCTACTTTGGTTCTACTTGTCCCCAACTTTAGAACATAGGATAAAATAATATCCATACTTTATGTTTTAAGATATATTAATATAATATTCCTTTTTGGCTTAAGTTCTCTAGCTTAGCCCTTTCCCTTAACTTTTGGCCCTCCCTTTCCTTAACTGGTGGAGTTTAGTCCCCAATCTCTTTTATCGTGGTCAGTCTATGTGCAACGATGTATTTTATATTAATAATTAGACATATACACAATAGGCACACTGAACTTTAACATCTAGGTGCTCTGGCCTAATTCCAAAACATAAGCATCCCAGCTTATAATAACTAGCTCACCAGCCTATAACACATATCATATACACAAGGCTCACTGACCTCAATATTGCACGCACTTTAGTTACTGCGCATGGTATTTGGAAATGTGCACACTACATAATTTTACTACGCAGTACATGCACGCACTATGCCATGAAAGGTGCATTACAAAATAATGTCAAAACATCTCACCAGCTTAAGTACACTTACATTACATTCACAATTGGGTTTGACCGAAGGATATTACAATATTGGTGCAAGAAAGTAAGACTTTGGGATATGGAGTTGATTTGAGGGAATGACAGAGACAAATGACTCAGTGAATGAACTTGAGAGGATAAGGCTAGGTGATCAACAATATTCAGTGTAAACTAAAATGTGTGGTGGGAGAAAAACATAGGAAGTAACTCGGAGCACCGCTGCAGGCGAATTCAGAGTTAGCTTTAGAAGAAAACTTTTTGTCTAAGTGGCGTGAACAAGGGGCGCTGCACAACGAATCCATAGGTCCAAAAATTCATTCCGAAATAGATAAAAAATATATGAATAAATATTATAGGAAGAACATAAGCAAATAAATAAGCACAATAAATCCAACTTCTACAACTAGAATATTTTTATCAAGTTACAGGACCTTTGCATTAAATTTCGGTCTAAAAACTCAAATTACATACAATAGCTGTCGTCTACCAATTTTTCCAACCAACCCTGTTTACATGAAAAGGATCCCTATATATAGAAAATTAATGTCACCCTTGGCTTCTAGGGTCGAACTACTCCCTCCTAGAATCATGGATTTGTTTTCTTTGAAAGAGAACAATAACTTCAACGGATTCACTAAAAATAGAAAACTCGACTTTTCCAAATCATAATCGTAACTGAAATATTCTTTACAATAATTGATCATGATCAAAATTTGACCATATGGTTGTAATGAGTCTTCTTATGCACTGTTGGGCACTCTGTCACCCTTGCACAAAAAGTCTACTATGCAACAGTAACCTACAACAAAACACGCAGCGGATTGTGCAGTAAACTGGGAAAATAGGCGTTAAATATCATCGTATCTCATTGATAAAACACTATTTTTAGAAAATGAGAGAGGTTTTTTTAGTTAATCTCATTATAAAGAAAAACCTCTCTCGGTTTCTTGAAATTCATCTCCAGCTGGCCGGAATACGTGTCGCAAAAACATGTCTCGGACAGGAAATCATGAAAACTGAAAAATAGGGCTCAAAGATTCCTTTGAATCTCCCAATCCATGACACATTTTTCAAATTGGAGAGAAATTTTATTATTTGGCTTGTCCTCAACAAAAAATCGTTGGGGATTTTCAAAATTCCTTTCTAGTTGGTCATAAAGTGATCTTGAAGTTGACCACTAAACCAGTCATTTGCGCAATGTGACCTATAGCCTGTGCGCAGGAAAATCCACTGCGTGACAACATCCTATGCATGGTAGAATCCACTGCGCGGCAACATCCACTGTGCGACGAAATCCATTGCACGATGAAATCCACTGTGCGATGAAATGCACTGCGCGATGAAATCCACTGTGCGACAACATCCTATGCACAACAACCCACTGTGTGACGAAATCCACTGCGTGATGAAATCCACTGCGCGACAGAAATCCACTACGCGACAAAATACTCTGCGTGATGAAATGATCTGCGTAGCACATAGTTGCAAATGGAAATGGAACAAAGAAATGATAAGCTTCCTTTTGAAACTGACCCTTGGAGATGTTAGATGATGCCAGTCATAAAAACAATATGGGTGATAATATGGATGACTTTGCAAATTTTTGACAAACCTATAACCTTAGCTATGAAAATCATGGTGCTAACAATTGGCTCCAATGGGGTTGCTATCTTCCCCGTGAGGTAGCAAAGAACAATAAACCAAGTTCCTAATCCATTGGGCTGCTCCCAAACTCAACTTTCCAACTATAACTTGTAACTTGCATCCTCTAAAAACCCAAAACTATATATGCTCCAAACTAAAATCTAAAACTAAGCTAAAAAATAAAACTACAGATTACTAAAGTAAATTCTCATAGTACCGAGCTTATTCGCACTCCTACCTACCCTAACTGCTGAAAAAGATGTCAATTAAGTGAAATCAAAATGCCAATGCAACCTTGCAATCACTTTATTCACTTTTTGGTTTTTTTGCACATGCTTTCTCCAAAGCATGTTTACTGATAAGTCATTCAAAAATTTATCTATAAATTCAAATCTCAAAAAGTTAAAAACATTGGGATTGTTTATCACCTCCACCAAAACTGCAAATGGATCATCTAAAACATGCACAAAAAAACAACCATGTTTCACCCCTTCCACTGCATTCTCATTTTTATGTGATTTAACCTGTTGATTGACACCAAGAGGCTGAAAAATCTGTTGAGACTGCTGGAAATAACAATCTTCTAAATCAAAAGATAGTGTTGGCTGAAACGAAACCCTTGGTGGAAAGCAATCCATATCTAACATCGACGTTGATTGACCATCATCTTTATTTCCAAGCTGGTAGTTGAGCACATGCTGCAAATCTGATTCAAAACCTTCTTCATTTTCTTCACTACTGTCATATGCACATTTTTCAACTTCTTTGGATTGCTGAACACACTCATTTTCAGATTCATCTTCAACCAATGGTTGCAATTTTGAACTGATAAAACCTTTCATATAACAAGCAATAGGGTCATTAAACACATGAGAATATTGCTGCAATTTCTTGTCAATTCTTTCCCATGAATCAGTGTGATTTTGCATCAGCACACATTTCTCTGCCTTAGTGATGATCTTTAAATTTTCTTTCAACAATTTAAATGAAGAAAAGCATAAAGGTAAAGAATTTCCTTTAGTTGTTTCAATAATTTCTTCTTTGTAACTGTGATATGTAGGTTGATTTCTCTCATTACATTGTTAAAAAGGAACATTTTTTGATAGAGAACATGTAGTTGGTTGTTCTAGGAATTCAACATCATAATCATCATCATCTTCATCATATATAGGCAAATCAACAACATCTGCAATGTCATCTAACAAGGAAAAGCTTGCAACATCAACCTGCTCTTAAACAAGCTGATTTGAAAATTCATCTTCTTGAATGTCTACAAATAAATACATAAAACAATCCATTTCT
Source organism: Picea mariana (assembly GCA_032191745.1). NCBI lineage: Eukaryota > Viridiplantae > Streptophyta > Pinopsida > Pinales > Pinaceae > Picea > Picea mariana. The sequence goes on along the minus strand of JASDQU010790060.1, from coordinate 263,787 downwards.
TGCTCATGATGACAAAGAACGGGATGTAAATCAGCTTCTTGTTTATGCACAATCTCATGTTCTTCAGCTTTCAACTTCTTATCCAAAATCTGATTTTGTAGCTCCTTACATGCTTGAATATTGTCTTCCACTTCCTGAGCATTATTAAACATCTACTGCAAAGACATATACTTACTCTCCATCAGAAGAGAAGATAATTCTGGTTGAAAGGTTGTTACATAATGGATCATGGCAACGACTTTAGGAGGTTGGACTTCTTTAAGAAGTTTATAATAAAAACTAGTAAACCTCCTACTGAAATTTGAGATGGTTTCATCTTTCATTCTTCTCATGGAATAAAACTCTGAAAGGAGTAGATTCCATGACTTTCTCTCACCCCAAAATCTACGAAAAGATTCCCTCAATTCGTCCCACGAGATAATCGACTGAGGATGCAAATGTTTGAACCATGCTTTGGCATCTCCTTGTAAGGACTAAGAAAAGGCCCTCATAGACACATCATCATGTTCGATCTCAAAAAGGTCTATGAAATGCTCAAATACCTGAATACGTTTTTCAGCTGACTATCCATCAAGATCTCCATCGAACCTAGTGATGCAGGAGCATCGCCAACACATCAAGCGAGCCAGCGCGGAAGGCAAGAGACAGCTGGACAAGCCAGCACAAATTTTGAAGAATCACCTTGAAACTATTGCGCGAACATTAATGTAGAGATTTAATGAAGTGCACTTGTATATTGTAATCGGACCTTGAGCCTTTAGCTCTCGTCCTTAGTAGGTAGGAGGCATTTATAGGAGTTAATGTAAAGTAGATAGAATTTAATTCTAGACTAGACAGTTTCTAGAGCGCAAGAGGGAAATGAGATATAGACACCCTCATTGTGTATTGTATCATTATTCTGAGCATTGTGTATGAAGAACACAGAAGAGGAGCAGAGATCTGTGTAAGAACACCCATGCATAGATATTTGGATTAATAGAAGAGTTTGATTGAAATTCATGGTTTTGTGTCTGTTCTCTGTGTATTGATGTTGATATGCTCATGAATGTTTGTTTCCTGTTATACATTTGCTTTTATATGCTGTGTATATGATTTCATGTTGAGTTTGGAATCTGAGAGGAAGAGGGAATGAGTTTCAATTGTTTCTCTATCTGAGCCAGAGAATTCCTACAAGGAGTGCAGTTGAAGTGTCCACAAGGAGTGCGTTGACAGAGGGTTCAGATAGAGATAGCTTTCGTTCTCGTTCGCCCCAGAAGTGCAGTTGGGTACATGAGTCATGCAAGGAGTGCGCAGGCCGGGTAAAAGGTCTCAGGGTTGTGAACCTGAGTGAAGCTTTGAAGGACTGCTGCTACAGGTGTGTGCAGAGTCGAGGGACTTCAACACTTAGTTGAGGTTGAAGGTTTGCCGCAAGGAGTGTGTGCAAAGGGTGTTTTTGAGAAGACTTAAAGTCGTGAGAAAGCTCAGGAGGGATAGGCCTTTGAGTTTGTTGAAGGATAGTGTAAAGGAGTTGTGCCTTGAAGGTTGGCAAGAAGCATTGCAAGTTTTCACGCAGGTGAATGAGTTCAGGAGGAACACTTGGTCATTCGCAAGAATCGCCAAAGAAGAACGGACGATCGATATTTTCCAAGGAGAATTCGCGATACTCCGAGGGCCGTTAGATCTTGCGGAGGTGCAAGGGAGGTACAGAGTCATATTATTTGAAGGTTCAAAGCTCAGGAGGGGTAGAGCCATTGATCAGAGCCATAAGGACCATCGGATTGACACGTAAACTCGTGTATCGAGGTTTCATGGATTGAAGACCCATAATCAGTGCATCAGGAATCACGATATTGCGATACGCGATATCCCGACGGGTACGTAAACAGTGCGGGGCCACAGTGGAATAGGCAAGTGGACAGGTGGCACGCCTTATCAGGATCTCGCAATGAGAAGTTCTGAAATATTGACATTAGGATTCACGATCCCGCGAAGTCCGAAGTCCCGACGAGATAAGGGATCATTGAAAAGTCAAAGCAGCAAGCTCATCGGAGTTTCGGTGTATCGGGCATCAGGAGTCGAGAAATGAAGTGCTTGACATCGTGAGTGGAGAAATCACGATAGAGTAAGTTCCGCTACGGAAAGGAAAGGGTCAGTGTTGACTTGCATCAGGTTTCGGGGATTTGAAACACCAGCGCTCGACCATTGACCTTGCGAAGTCGCGAAGTCTGATTCCCTGATAAGTAAAGAGAGGGGGATCGCGCGAAGAGTTCTGTGGGAGCAGATTTCCCGATAGGGAAATAGAAGAACCTTGGAGTTGTTCGGGCCGTGGTAAAGGAGAAGATCTTGTGAGATGACGTGGACCTTCCGACCTGCGGGTTGTGAGGACGGCGACGACGTCAAGTGGTATCAGAGCCTGATTCTTGTCTGTATATTTCAGGTGAGGGAGGCATACGAGGTAAGGAGTACTCTGATACACAAAGTCAAGTGGTATCAGAGCACAGAAAGAGTCTTTTCTTTCTGTAGCAGAGAAAAAAGAGAATTCACCATGCCGCCAAGGAGAGATAGACAATCAATCGATCCAGAAGATAGGGAAATGCCGAGAAGAAGAGGTAGGAAGGTAACAGATTTGGTCATGGAGAGACAAATGCGTGATCTTCGAGCAAGACTCGAAGACATGGAGACAACGCAAAGACATACAGCTGGTGCAGGGGATCTGAGTGATTCCGAGAGTGAAGTCGAGGATGAACAAGAAGAAGAAGTTGCAGCCGAAGATGCATCAAACGAACATTTGATCAGAGCTATTGCCAGGATGGGTGCAAGAGCAAAGATGGACATTCCAATTTATGAGGGAAACTTGGATGCAGAGGAGCTTCTAGATTGGATTAGAGCTCTGGATACTTACTTCGACTATGAATATGTCGAAGAGGACAAGAAAGTCAAGCATGCTGTCACAGGCTTGAAGGGACATGCAACATTGTGGTGGGATGAGCTACAAGCTGATAGACGCTGCAAAGGAAAGTAGAAGATCAAGAGCTGGGATCGAATGATCATGAAGATGAAGGTGAAATTCATTCCCAGGGATTATCAAATTACTCTATTCAGGAGAATGCAGAACCTGAGTCAGAAGCTGATGATAGTAAAAGAATACACTGAAGAGTTCTATAAATTGAACATCAGGGCAGGTCATCGGGAGAGTGATGATGAGAAAGTTGCCAGATATATGAATGGCTTGAGATA
>JASDQU010790060.1:247747-258497 GCA_032191745.1 Picea mariana | reverse complement strand
CTTAAGTGGAGAAAAATACTTTTCAAAGATTGATTTGAAAAGCGGATATCACCAGATTCGCATGAGAGAAGGTGACGAATGGAAGACAACATTCAAAACAAACGAAGGGTTGTATGAATGGCTTGTTATGCCATTTGGATTAACAAATGCGCCGAGTACCTTCATCAGGTTGATGAACGAAGTCTTGAGGGAGTTCATTGGAAAATTTGTCATTGCGTATTTAGATGACATACTGATTTACAGTAAATCAATGGCAGAACACTTGAAGCATTTGGCTACAGTAATGCAGAGGTTACAACAGGAGAAGCTGTTGATAAACATGAAGAAGTCCTCATTCATGAAGACATAACTCATTTACTTGGGGTTTGTTATTTCTACAGATGAGTTGAGGATGGATCCAGATAAGGTGGAAGTGATTAAGAATTGGCCATCACCGAAGAATATCTTTGAGGTGAGAAGTTTTCATGGTTTGGCTAGTTTCTACCGAAAATTCATCAGAAATTTTAGTGGAATTAGTGCAGCAATGATGGATACAGTGAAGAAAAGACACAAGTCTTTTCACTGGACTGAAGAGGCTGAAAAGAGTTTCAATCTATTGAAGAGGAAGATTACGGAACAACTAGTTTTGGTGTTGCCGGATTTTCAAAAGACATTTCAGGTGAAATGCGATGCAAGTGGATTTGCAATCGGGGCAGTCTTGAGTCAAGAAGACAGGCCAATAGCATACTTCCGTGAGAAGCTGAATGAAACGAAATTGAAGTACTCCACGTATGATAAGGAGTTCTATGCTATCATATAGGCATTAAAGAAATGGAGGCATTACTTGATCCCGAAGGAATTTGTTTTGTACACTGACAATCATGCACTACAGTTTGTGACTCAACATGAGAAGTTGAATCAGAAACATGTCAAATGGGTTGAGTATATGTAGAATTTCACATTTGTGATTAAACATATTTCTGGTACTGCTAACAAAGTTGTTGATGCTTTGAGCAGGAAGTGTTTGCTGTTGCAGGAGTTCCGAGTCAAGACGTTAGGTTTTGATGATCTCAGGGACATGTACGCAGATGATCAGGATTTTAAGGAGGCGTATGAAGCAGTTGAGAATACAGTTCTCAAAGATAGGAGTCCTTGGATAGACTATATGATCCAGGGAGGATTGTTGTTTAGAGGAAATCAACTGTGTATTCCAAAATTCTCCATGAGGGAGAATTTGCTGAAGGAGAAAGACAGTGGAGGATTAGCAGGGCATTTTGGTCACGACAAGACGTTCACAAAGTTGAACGAGTCATATTTTTGGCCAGGAATGTGAGCAGATGTCAAGAGATTCATGGACAGATGCAGAGTTTGCCTGCATTCAAAGGGAAGAAAATAGAATGCAGGGTTTTATCAACCATTGCCCATACCAGAGAGGCTATGGGATGCTATTAGCATGGATTTTGTATTGGGGTTGCCAAGAACACAAAGAGGTGTTGATTCAATCTTTGTGGCAGTGGATAGATTTTCCAAAATGGCACACTTCATCCATGTCAGAAAACCAGTGACGTGACTCACATCGCGAACCTGTTTTTCAAAGAAGTCATTCGACTTCATGGTTTGCCGAGGAGTATAGTTTTGGATCGAGATACTAAATTCATAGGGAATTTCTAGAGAACCTTGTGGAAGAAGCTGGAAACTAACTTGTCATTTAGTTTGGATTATCATCCTCAGACGGATGGAAAGACATAAGAGGTGAACAAAAGCCTGGGAGACTTGCTGAGAAGTTTGGTGACAGAGCACCATAGCCAGTGGGACAATATATTACCACAGGAAGAATTTGCGTACAACGACTTAGTGAATCAGAGCACAGGCCATAGACCATTTCAGGTTGTATATGGCATGCAGCCGAGAGGAGTTTCTGAACTAATGGATTCATAATAGACTGCGACTAGAAGCGCTAGTTCAGAAGAATTCGTCGAAGCGATGAAGGAAATTCACAGCCGAGTGAAGGAGCGGTTGCAGAATTCAAGTCAGGAGTACAAGCGAAGAGCAGATCAACACAAGAGACAACTTCAGTTTGAGGTTGGTGATCTGGTTTTGGCACACTTGAGAAAAGAAAGGTTCCCGAGAGGAACATACAATAAGTTGAAGATGAAGAAAATCGGGCCATGCAAGGTCTTGAAGAAGTTTGGGATGAATGCCTATGAGATTGAATTACCCGATGGGATTGGAATTTCTCTGATATTCAATTTCTCAGATTTATACCCATATAGAGCTGAAGAAACAAGGACAGGAGGTGAGAAACCAGTGATCCAGTGGACGAAATAGATGCCAGTTGCAGATAAGCCGCAGATGGAGTGCATACTGGACCAGAGAGTGAGAAAGAGGACCAGGCGAAAGCAATACTTCGAGTATCTGGTCAAGTGGAAGAACCATCCAGTTGAAGATGCCAGCTTGGAGACCAAAGCAGAGATACATAAGCATGGACAGACTGTGCAGGAAATCAAGGACAAGAGCCCATGAATTTTTTTTTCAAGTGAGGGAGTATGATGTAGGAGCATCGCCAACACATCAAGTGAGCCAGCGCGGAAGGCAAGAGACAGCTGGACAAGCCAACACAAATTTTGAAGAATCACCTTGAAACTGTTGTGCGAACATTAATGTGGAGATTTAATGAAGCGAACTTGTATATTGTAATCGGACCTTGAGCCTTTATCTCTCGTCCTTAGTAGGTAGGAGGCATTTATAGGAGTTAATGTAAAGTAGATAGAATTTAATTCTAGACTAGACAGTTTCTAGAGCGCAAGAGGGAAACGAGATATAGACACCCTCATTGTGTATTGTATCATTATTCTGAGCATTGTGCATGAAGAACACAGAAGAGGAGCAGAGAGCTGTGTAAGAACACCCATGCATAGATATTTGGATTAATAGAAGAGTTTGATTCAAATTCATGGTTTTGTGTCTGTTCTCTGTGTATTGATGTTGATATGCTCATGAATGTTTTCTTCCTGTTATACATTTGCTTTTATATGCTGTGTATATGATTTCATGTTGATTTTGGAATCTGAGAGGAAGAGGGAATGAGTTTCAATTGTTTCTCTATCTGAGCTAGAGAATTCTTGCAAGGAGTGCAGTTGAAGTGTCTGCAAGGAGTGCGTTGATAGAGGGTTCAGATAGAGATAGATTTTGTTCTCGTTCACCCCAGAAGTGCAGTTGGGTATAGGAGCTGTGCAAGGAGTGTGCAGGCCGGGTAAAATGTCTCAGGGTTGTGAACCTGAGTGAAGCTTTGAAGGACTGTTGCTATAGGTGTGTGCAGAGTCGAGGGACTTCAACACTTAGTCAAGGTTGAAGGTTTGCCGCAAGGAGTGCTTGCAAAGGGTGTTTCTGAGAAGACTCAAAGTCGCGAGAAAGCTCAGGAGGGATAGGCCTTTGAGTTTGTTGAAGGACAACGCAGAGGAGTTGTGCCTTGAAGGTTGGCAAGAAGCGTCACAAGTTTGCACGCAGGTGAACGAGTTCAGGAGGAACACTTGGTCATTCACAAGAATCGCCAAAGAAGAACGGACGATCGATATTTTTCAAAAAGAATTCGCGATACTCTGAGGGCCGTTAGATATTGCAGAGGTGCAAGGGAGGTACAGAGTCATATTATTTGAAGGTTCAAAGCTCAGGAGGGGTAGAGCCATTGATCAGGGCCACGAGGACCATCAGATTTACACGTAAACTCGTGTATCGGGGTTTTGTGGATCGAAGACCCGTAATCAGTGCATCAGGAATCACGATATTGCGATACGCGATATCCCGACAGGTACGTAAACAGTGTGGGGCCACAGCGGAACAGGCGAGTGGACAGGTGGAACGCCTTATCAGGATCTCACAGTGAGAAGTACTGAAATATTGACATTAGGATTCGCAATCCCACGAAGTCCGAAGTCCCAACTAGATAAGGGATTGTTGAAAAGTCAAAGCAGCGAGATCATCGGAGTTTCGACATATCGGGCATTGGGAGTTGGGGAAATGAAGTGCTTGACATCGCGAGTGGCGAAATCGTGATAGAGTAAGTTCTGATACGGAAAGGAAAGGGTCAGCATTGACTTGCATCAGGTTTCAGGGATTCGAAACACCAGCGCTCGACTACTGACCTCGCAAAGTCACGAAGTCCGATTCCCTGATAAGTAAAGAGAGGGGGATCGTGTGAAGAGTTCTGTGGGAGAAGATTTCTCGATAGGGAAATAGAATAACCTTGGAGTTCTTCGGTCCGTGGTAAAGGAGAAGATCCTGTGAGCTGAAGTGGACCTTCCGACCTACGGGTTGTGAGGACGACGTTGGCGTCACCTAGGAAGATACTTATAATGTTTCAAAGGAAGGTCATGAAGGATGGAAGGAAATTTAAGAGGAATGTATCTTTCTTGAATCTTGGAGGGTGCAGGGTTAAGAACATAAGGTACAAGCTTAGCTTTGGTTTCATTAAGCTCACAAGAATTATCATGAACATCATATGGCTTAGAGGAAGGAGCTTGGTGAATATCCGTTATACAAGAAGAGGGAGGTATACCTATAGTTTTCCATGGAGGATATACAAGGGTAGATCTCCGGGCTTCATTTGAATGCAGTAAGTGAAGAAATATTCTTTTGAAAAACTCAGAAAAGGATAAGAAGATATTGATAAAACAGAAAAGTACTTCTTGAACTAAACTTAAGCTTGAGTACCTTGTTTTTCCATCTCTTCCATATCTATGTCAACAGGTATCATTCTCCAATGGAGTCTTTGAATCGCATTTGAATCTTGATTGGAGTCACCATGAAAACTTTAGTTCTGGATTCTTTTGCTAGTGGAATCACCTTCAATTGATTTTCTGATGTGTGGAGTCGCCAGAGTATAAATACAACCAATATGTGCCTAAGTGTCTTCTGCTCTCAGACCTTAGAACTGAAAAAATGTCATTCTTCCCAGGGAAAGTTTCATTCAATTCCGTCCCTGACAAAGGTGCCAAAATGTTAGCACTCCGTAAATCTGTTTGGGTGATAAACATATGACGAATGTAAATTTTTCAACCAACTTTGAGAGCCGAAACTAGCCTTTCGGATTTGGAGAGGGCTCTCTTGGAAGGCCCAGTCTCCGCACGAGATATGTCTTTAAAAGCAGTGGCTAGATTTAACACAAAAAACCTCTTGGTTTGTCCTCAACAAAAACCTCTTGGGATTTTCAAAATTCTTCTCTAGTTGGTCATAAAGTGATCTTGAAGTTGACCACTAAACCAATCATTTGCACAGCGCGACCTGTAGCTTATGCACAGGAAAATCCACTGAGCGATGACATCCTCTACGCGACAACATCCTATGCATGGCAGAATCCATTGCGCGACAACATCCTATGCACGACAACATCCACTGCGCGACGAAATCCATTGCCCGATGAAATCCACTGCACGACAACATCCACTACGCGAAGAAATCCATTGCGCGATGAAATCCACTACGCGACAACATCCTATGGACGACAACCCACTGTGTGACGAAATCCACTGCACGATGAAATCCACTGTGTGACATAAATCCACTGTGCGATGAAATCCACTTCGTGATGAAATGCTCTGCGCAGCGCGTAGCAAATTTTGCAGTGTGTAGTTGCAAATGGAAATGGAACAAATAAATGATAAGATTCCTTTTGAAACTGACCCTTGGAGATGTCAGATGATGCCAATCATAAAAACAATATGGGTGCCAATATGCATGAATTTGCAAATTTTTGACAAACGTATAACCTTAGCTATGAAAATCATGGTGCTAACACTCGAAAAGAGTATTTTTCAACATTTGCTGATCTTGAAGACTTGTTCTTAATTTCTCTTCTAACTGTTTAATTTGTTGTTCATAACTTTGTCGAACCTGAGCTAATTGAAAACCAACTTGTTCTTTAACAATTGCATCTATTTTTTTCAAATCATTTTTCAACTGCTCAATCAAAATATTTTTTTGATCAATCTTATCTCTTAAATTGTCTACCGACCAAAAAATTGTTGTTGCAAAAGCTCCTAGAGAATTTCACAAATTCAGGATCACTCTGCCCTTGACCATCAAATATCATTTTGTGCATTTTTGTGATTACACCTCATTTCTTATAAATCTTTCTTTGCACAACAAATTTCCTTTTCTTGCTAAAAAATAAATTTGATGAAGGCGTTTCTTTTGGCTCAATAGGTGTCATATCTTCAACATTTACTACCTACGAACCATGTATTTCAAAGCTTGATGCAAGAGGAGTTAAGGATGGAATAGGATATGTAAGTGCAATAGATTTCCCTTGAGTAGAAATATCTTCTGAGGAAGTCTCAATGTTTGAAGAAATTTGAGGGAAAACGTGTCCATGCTTCATGAATGCTTCTGACATTGCCCATGTTTCTTGAAGAGTCTGACTTGGTATATTTTGTTCCTTCTCTATTGTATCTTTTGATGATGCATTTTGTGTTTTATCATCTTCTATGGTTTTGAATAGGGTAAATCATGCTGATTAGGATTAGAAGATGGTGGCATATCTAAAATTGGATTACCAATGTGAGTGAAACTTTGCTCTACTTGTAAAATATTTGGTAGACAACTTCTCACGTGCTTTTGAAAATTGAGAAAATATGAATGTTCTTTAGTAGAGAGAGTTTTAATTCTAGATAGAACTTCATCATATGATTTCGCTCCTCTAAAAATATCATCAAATGGTGAATGTTCGTCAAAGTACGTTTTGATATTGTATTGGGCCAAATGATTTTCAACCACTTTATGTGGATCATGCCTTTTGAATTCAATGGAAGACAATGCAATATCTTCTAAGGCTAAAGCTTCAACCTCACCATGTCCAAAATCTAACAAGGAATATTCACCAACCTGTATGGGATAAGTTGGTCATACCCTTTTCCATGATGTCTTTAATTCTTTAGTTATGCCTGCAAAAACTGTCTGGTATGCCACCTCCCTGCAAACAAGTCTATCTAGAATTTTTTTTGGTAAAGCATGAGGAGATGCAAAACAACCATAAAATTTGATATGGGAAAAACTCTCCTTGATATACCAGTCTGCAATTGCACCTAAATTTCCCATAATTTTCTCAAAAATCCTGGGAGAAGGGTTACCATATAGAACCCAATGAATTGGGACGATAACATTATGGAAAATTTTATAAAAATGGTCTTTTTCATTTTTCTCCCACAACTTAGAATGATAGATATGTATTGGCTCAGAAGCTTTTGGAGTCCAGCTCCAATTCATCAATGGGAAAGGAGTTTTGTAACATATAGCATCCATAATATATGCTGACATATAAGAGGGAGCTGGTTCACCTTTAGATTTCTGACCTATATAAATACCTATTTGCCTGAGCAAGTTGTTCGACAAAAACTTTCCCCAATGAAAAGTGAAACCCTCTGCAACTTCAATAATAATAGGGACCCAATCAACACTGAAAGTTGTAGGATTTTTCTTTCCATACAATCTAAAGAGAATCATATCTATGTACATAATATATGCATCACAAGAAGACATGGAGTATATACCATGATTGTCTACTTTGAATTTATTTTCATTTCCCCACCAGGTTTTAATTCTATCATGGATGCTTCTATCATAATCTAGACTTTCTTATTTCTCAAACGTTTTCACAAATTATGCATTGTAGACATATTTGGGAGTATTGAACATTTATACATTACTTGGATATCTTTAGGTCGAAAAGAGACGACAATAGTTATTTGATGGATATAGATGGTCCTGGTTGGTAAATCCACATGCTCTAGAGCCCAACGTATCACGTCCATGTAGGGAAATAACTTTGGCTGTGCTGCAACCTTATGTAGTTCCGAATTGACGATGTCCTTGAGCTTGTTTGCATTTAAAACATATTCACCTTCACTTTCATCATCTGAAACAATTGATTGCTCTTCTTCTAGAATTTCATAAACCTACACCCATGATTTAATGCTACATGTTAGACGAGCAATAGTGTTTGAATAAATATCAGAATTTGGGTTCGACTCTTCTGCAGACTGTTCTTGGATTGGATTTTTTGATCCCCTGCGAGGTGCCAAGACTTCTCGTTAAGAATATTTTCTCTTGTAGGAAAAATAACACTTATGAATGAGAATATAGAGATGAAGGAGAGTTAAAATATTTTATCAAATCACAATTTAACACACAATCAATTCTACTTTTAATACCTCACATTTGAGCGATAGGGTCATAATGCTAGAAAGATGGTGAATTTATTACCTGACGATGGTAAACTTTACTCGAATATTTTACTCTAATCATTTTTAATTATCACTAAAAATACTGATTCGTGAGAATAGGTACTCCGACACTTTGGGAATTCATGAATTTGGAGATTTGAATAGGGAATGTTAAACATATCTCGAAGGTCAAAGTCGTGAAGTGTTTAATTATCCTTATGGGGTCTATTAATGGTATGATATCCCAAAGAATGATATCCCAGAGTGATGTGGTAGGGTGATGCCACATATAATGATGTGTCATAAGAACATGAGTGACATGTGTCATCTTGAAATGTGTAAATTACATGTCCAAAGAATGCCAAAAATAAGTGCCACGTGTCCCCACATAGTAATAATGCCAGGTGGCATAAAACACATCAGCTAAGTATTTTCCCTTATGAATGTGTCTTTCAGAACTTTGAGGCTCCAGAGCTTCATGAATTTAGGATTAAAAGGTTCAATAAATGTTAAGTTTGAAATCCTGAAGCACAAAGTCTTGAAATGGAACCACGAGCAGGAACACTGTATCGATTAAACATTACACAACTTCGTATTCCCGAAATCCCGTGAATCATTGATGTTGATATATGCAAGGATTGAAGGTTTAGGATTGATCCAACCTGTCGAAACATAACAAAAAATTTCCATTAGTTTATATAATAGTAATTCTAAAGCAAAATTTTATTGAAGAACAACAAAAATAAGGAAATATCTATACTATTTAAAAAATTAAGAAAGAATTCAAAATTTGAATCTCTATTTCAGATTTTGATTTATGTTCTAACATAGGCTCCAACTGGGGATGGTGAATCCCTGTGCGGCACCAAAGAACCACAGACCAAGTGCCTTTATTGGGTAAATGTAGTCTGATGCAGGAGCATCGCTCAAGCCAACCATGCACCAGCCAGCCAACCAGCTCATCAAGCACACATTCAATGGGAGAGAGGCGCAACCCTCTCATTGTTCAAATTTTGAATTTGAATTAAGTGTATTTAATGTTGTAAGGCTGGTAGAGCCAAGCCATGCCTTTGAGTAGGCCTTAGATTAAAGGATCACCTTTAATGGTTGTAAGGATGAATCTAGATCCGATCTGTACTAGACAACCATTAATTGTAAATTCAATGTAATTGAATAGAGTAGGTAGCTTGGAGGGAAGAGCTCGAAGAGCCCCCACTCTTTGATCTTTTTTTGAGTAGCGAGAGTTGGTAGATAAAGGAGCTGGGACTCTGTCAAAAGTATGAGCTCAAGAACACCTTGTAAAGAGAGGCTTTTTATATTAATACAAACAACAGTTTTTCCTGCATGTCATTCTATGTTGTGTGAATGCTTTTATGTGTTCATTATATGCTGTAGATGTGTGTTAGTGTGCATTTGCAGGGACATATAGGTTTTTCTATCTGTGGGTGCATTGATTTCAGGTTTGGGGTTCTTTGAGGCTTCATGCCAAGAGGGCGTGACAGAACACTGCGGGTTCTGAAAGCTGAAGTCTTAAACTCTGGGAATGATCTCAAGGTTGCTAAACACCTTGGAGACAAGACTATGCAGAGGAAATGCACAGAAGAAGACATAATCTCTGAGGAGTTCTGTAGAGCTCTGCCAAGAGGGCATTGAGTAGATGCACGGGTTGCATTGAGGAGAATAACTCCATTGTGAGTTCAGGAAGGAGATAGAACCATTGAGGGTTCTATAGATCTCTGCCAGGAGGGCATTGAGCATAGGCACAAAGTGTAGAGGAGAACTCCATTGTGAGTTCAAGGAGGAAGTCAGAATTACTGAGGATTCTAGAAGCTCTACCAGGAGGGCATTAAGCAGGTGCTAGAGTGCACAACAGAACTCTGGTTTGAGTTCAAAAAAGGGACAGGTTTACTGAGGAGACTCTGCCGGGAGGGCATTGAGTGGATGTGCAGATAGAGCACAGGAAATAATTCTTTTGAGTTCTGGAACAAAAGAAAAGTCTAGGGAAGGATATTCACAGGGTTGATGAATACCCTGAGGCTAAACAAGGAGTTGCTTGAGCAAGAGACTTCCAAGAGGGCATCAGATTCTCCATCTGAGGGAGAAGGAAAAAGGGTGAAGTCCCTTAGAGGTCTGAGCAACAGAGAAGCTCAGGACATATAGCTCCTTTGTGTGCACAGAGACCCTGTAGGAATCACAGAGGTCAAAGAAACCTTTCAAGGTTTCAGAGAAGAGAAGCTCAGGAAGGAAAAGTGCTTTTGTACACATAAGCGACAGTTGCAAGGAGTGCAGGAAGTCGGGGAAAACCTTTCAAGGTTTCACAAGTCTTGAAAGCTCAAGAGGGAAAGCATCCTTAGAATGCAAGAAGGAGCCGAGGTTACAGGCTCTACAACGGAAGCAAAGGCCGAGGCCTTATGGAGCGATAAAATCTTCCAAGGTGAAGGCAGAAGCGTAAGCTTAGGAGAGAGCTACAACTGCCATCAGATCAGGTCGAGGACAACATCTGGACCATTGAAGTTTTCACGTCCAGGAAGCAGCAGGAGGAGAGGGCATAGGAG
>JASDQU010790060.1:227068-247727 GCA_032191745.1 Picea mariana | reverse complement strand
TTCCAAGGTGAAGGCAGAAGCGTAAGCTTAGGAGAGAGCTACAACTGCCATCAGATCAAGTCGAGGACAACATCTGGACCATTGAAGTTTTCACATCCAGGAAGCAGCAGGAGGAGAGGGCATAGGAGAAGAATATTTGAGCCATCAGATATTGTGCAGATAACCGATAGCCATTAGATCTGGGGAAAGGAGCCTGAGTTTTAACCCCTGTATGCAGAGAAGAGGACTCATCAAAGTCCCAAAAGCATCGTGACCATCGAATAGGAGGACACATGGCGAGCGATCAAGGTTTCAGGAAGATTCCCGAAAGGATGTGAGGCATCGATCCAGTTGGATCGTAGCCATTGGTTCAAGAGGGACATAGACCGAAATTTCGGCATTTCGACATTCTGGGTACTGGGCGTGTAAAGGGTAAGAGTTTGATACTCTTGACCCATGAAATCCTGAAAGGATCAGAGCCGTCGAATTAGGGGAGGCTCAAAGTCGTTGATCTTCACAGGAGTGGAATTTTGGCATTACATGATTCGGTATTTCGACATTTCAGATACCGAGAGGTCGAAGGGTCAAGGAATTGGTGCAGCGGGAATCGCGAAGTCTCGAAATGAGAAACTCTGAAAGTGTTTGGAGGAATAGTCATAGACCAACCATTTCGACATTTCGGAATATCAGGATTCAGAATTTTAGAAGTCCTGAAGGACAAGGAATCCAGACTCTTGGGGACGAAAACCCCGAAGTCACGAAACACGACATAGAGAGAAGAGGGGTTGCAGTCACACTTGGTATTGGGATATCGGGATTCGGCATTTCGAAGATCTTGCAGATGGAAATCTAGGATACTTCACATTAGAAGTCCCGAAATTGCGAAGTGCGACACAGCTTTGGAGAAGAAAGCCGGGCCAAGGATTTCGACATTTCAGGATTCGACACTTCGACCATCTTGAGGACTAAGGGCCGAAATCTTGATATTGGAAACCCCGAAGTAGACTACGGTCACGGGGAAAAGTGGTCACATGGATTGAGATATGGCCCAGGGGGCTAATCACCATTGAGCGCCATTTCGGTGTTTTGGTAATTTAGAGATCGAAGGATCGAAGAGACAGAGGCTCTCGACATCAAGACTTAGGGAGTCTCGAAACTCGAAATTCCATTTCGGGAAAAGGTCACAGTCGTGTTTGAAGGCCATGTGTAGGTGAAGGACCTATGGATCGGGTTCGTGAGGTCTCAAAGAAGGTTGAGAGAACCATTTCAGTTTTGCGGATCTGGTAGAAGATCGATCTTGTAGTGGATTCTGGCCCGAGGGTCGAGGGTTTGGGTCAGTTTTGGTATCAGAGCTTGACTTTGTTTGTATATTGCAGACGGAGGAAGAAGGAGGAAGAAGAGTACTCTGATACAGATCAGTTTGGTATCAGAGGAAGGCAGAGTAAGGCAGAGTATTGGAACTCTGTGGAGATTGTTGTAGGTATGAGACAGTCAAATAGATAGTTAGGAGGACTGTAGGAGAAGCTGGAAACACTCTCAGTTGCAGAGTGACAATAGCGAGTTTTCCAGAAGGGTAGACAAAAATAGGAATATGGCTACTGAAGGCCATGGACATGGTGGAAAGAAGAACCGCCAGTAGCTGAGCAAGGTTGAGATGGATAAATAACTCACCGAGATCAGAGCGAGAATGGAAGATCTTTCATTTTAGATGCAGTAGAATTCTAAGTCGAGGTGGGTATATGAATGGCCCATGCAGACAAAGGTAAAATGGCCAGTCAGGGAATTGGTGGCCAGAAGACAACAAAGGCTGTTAAAGAGATGGCTGAGGCATGCTAAAAACCTCAACAGACCAAAAGAGGAGATGGTTCAAGTATGTGAACTAGAGGCTGGGAGAAATCTCAGTGATGAGGATGAACTAAGATCAGTTGAAGATCTCATAGACTGCTAGGAGAGCAGTGAGGAAATTCCCAATTGCCAAGAGGGAAATGAGATGAGATCACTGCGGGATCTCACATACTGTCAAGAGGACAACAGGGGAATTTCATGTTGCCAGGAGGGCAATGAGATGAGATCGCTGTGGGATCTCATAGACTGCCAAGAGGGCAGGACCAAAAATTCAGATTGCCAGGTGTGCAATAAGATGAGATCTGAGGATCTCATAGACTGCCAAGAGGGTAGCAGAGAAATCCCATATTTCCAAGAGGGAAAGAGAGAGCAGATGAGCTCAGAGCTGAGTTCATATCAGCAAGGACCACTGATAGAGAAGGAGGATTAGAGGAATCTTCTGATGATTGGGGGAATTGGGATATTCCTACCACATTGCCCAGGGGAGGCAAAAGTCTGTGTTGCTGATGCAGCAGGATAAAAATAGCCAGATGTGACTGTTGAAGAGTTGGAGCAAGTATTATAGGATGCCTAAGTAGAGGAAGAAGAAGAAGAGGATTCCGAGGAATGGCTTGACATTTTCAGCTAGGAAGATGAAAAGAAGACAACTGCAGCATTGAGACTGACAACAGAAGGAGAACATGGAGTGAAGATGATCACTCCATGGGATATGGAGTTAGAGATGATGGAGGATTGGCTAAACAATCTAGAGCCAATAGATGACTACCAAGAGTAGACAGTCATGCAAAATGTAGAAGATGAGCATTCCGAGGAATCGCTCAGAGATTTCGGCCAAGGAGCTAAACAACTAATGAAGACTACAGTGCCAAGGCATGCAACAGATGATGAAAGGAAATTCCAACCCAAGGAGCAGCTGGGAGGAGATGGAATTCAACCAACACAAAGAGAGGTGGTAGCATAAGTATTTTCACAAGGGGAAGCTGAGCAAAAACTCAGTAATGAGATTGCAGAATGGGAATCTGTAGCAGGGTGGCAAGTTGAGGCCACAAAAGATGAAGAGGATGGCATGGGAGATCATGATGATCTGCCCATTTGTAGAAAGAAATTGCAGTAGAGGAGACTGCATGAACAGAACTAACCATTGCAGTAGATGGACGAGGTGATCGATGAGGTCAGGAGGCTGATGTTGAAGTCCACACAAGATACTGCTAGCAAGGAGAAGCTGAGTAGAAGAGAGACAAAAACAGTAACAGAGAAACGAAAGCAGCAATAGAGAGATGGAGTAGAGGGAAAACTCCAGAGAGTTGTTTAGGATCCAAGAGGATTTCAACAACCAGGGTGGATAACTCATGAGTAGGATCTCATGAAATTTTCACAGCAGAGGAGTATGATATAGGAGCATCGCTCAAGCTAGCCAACCAGCTCATCAAGCATGTGTTCAATGGGAGAGAGGTGCAGCCCTTTCATTGTTCAAAGTTTGAATTTGAATTAAGTGTATTTAATGTTGTAAGGCTGGTAGATCCAAGCCATGCCTTTGAGTAGGCCTTAGATTAAAGGATCACCTTTAGTGGTTGTAAGGCTAAATCTAGATCCAATCTGGACTAGACAACCATTAATTGTAAATTCAATGTAATTGAATAGAGTAGGTAGCTTGGAGGGAAGAGCTCGAAGAACCCCCTCATGTAAAAAGATCTTTGATCTTGTTTTGAGTAGCGAGATTTGGTATATAAAGAAGGAGCCGAGACTCTGTCAAAATTCTGAGCTCAAGAACACCTTGTAAAGAGAGGCTTTTTATATTAATACAAACAACAGTTTTTCCTGCATGTCATTCTATGTTGTGTGAATGATTTTATGTGTTCATTATATGCTGTAGATGTGTGTTAGTGTGCATTTGTAGGGACAGATAGGTTCTTCTATCTGTGGGTGCTTTGATTTCAGGTTTGGGGTTCTTTGAGGCTTCATGCCAAGAGGGTGTGACAGAACACTGCGGGTTCTGAAAGCTAGTGCATAGTGTGCACTTCCAATTCTTCAGAATTTGGACAAAGACATGCCAAGAGGGTGCACCAGCTGAAGTCTTAAACTCAGGGAATGATCTCAAGGTTGCTGAACACCTTGGAGACAGGATTGTGTAGAGGAAAGGCACATAAGAAGACAGAATCTCTGAGGAGTTCTGTAGAGCTCTACCAAGAGGGAATTGAGTAGATGCATGGGTTTCATTGAGGAGAAGAGCTCCACTGTGAGTTCAGGAAGGAGATAGAACCACTGAGGGTTCTATAGAGATCTGCCAGGAGGGCATTGAGCATATGCACATAGTGCAGAGGATAAATCCATTGTGAGTTCAAGGAGGAAGTCAGAATCACTGAGGATTCTAGAAGCTCTGCCAGGAAGGCATTGAGCAGGTGCTAGAGTGCACAACAAAACTCTGGTTTGAGTTCAGAAAAGGGACAGGTTTACTGAGGAGACCCTGCCAAGAGGGCATTGAGTGGATGTGCAGATAGAGCACATGAAATAATTCTTTTGAGTTCTAGAACATAAGAAGAGTCCAGGGAAGGATCTTCACAGGGTTGCTGAATGCTCTGAGGGTCAGCAAGGAGTTGCTTGAGCAAGAGACTGCCAAGAGGGCATCAGATTCTCCATCTGAGGAAGAAGGAAAAAGGGTGAAGTCCCTTAGAGGTATGAGAAACAGAGAATCTCAAGATAGATAGCTCCTTTGTGTGCACAGAGACTCTGTAGGAATCACAGAGGGAGAAGAAACCTTTCAAGGTTTCAGAGAAGAGAATATCAGGAGGAAAAGTGCTTTTGTACACATAAGAGATAGCTACAAGGAGTGCAGGAAGTCGGGGAAAACCTTTCAAGGTTTCACAAGTCTCGAAAGCTCAGAAGGGAAAGCATCCTTAGAACGCAAGCAGGAGCCAAGGTTACAGGCTCTGCAATGGAAGCAAAGGTCAAGGCCTTATGGGGTGAGAAAATATTTCAAGGTGAAGGCAAAAGCATAAGCTTAGGAGAGAGATACAACTTCCATCGGATCAGGCTGAGGACAAGATCTGGACCGTTGAAGTTTTCACGTCCAGGAAGTAGTAGGAGGAGAGTGCATAGGAGAAGAAGATTTGAGCCGTCAGATCTTGTGCAGATAACTGATAGCCATCAGATCTGGGGAAAGGAGCCTGAGTTTTAACCCTCATATGCAGAGAAGAGGACTCGTCAAAGTCCCGAAAGCATTGTGACCATCGAACATGAGGACATGTGATGAGCGATCAAGGTTTTGCGAAGATTCTCGAAAGGATGCGAGCTGTCGATCCAGTTAGATCGTAGCCATTSGTTCAAGAGGGACATAGACCGAAATTTCAACATTTTGGCATTTTGGGTATCAGGCATGCAAAGGGTAAGAGTTCGGGACTCTTGACCCATGAAATCCCGTAAGGATCAGAGCCGTYGAATCAGGGGAGGCTCAAAGCTGTTGATCTTCACAGGAGTGGAGTTTCATCATTTTGGGATTCAGTATTTCGACATTTCAGATATCGGGAGGTTGAAGGGTCAAGGAATTGGTGCAGTGGGAATCATGAAGTCCCAAAACATGAAAATCTGAAAGCGTTTAGAGGAATAGTCGTAGAACAACCATTTTGGTATTTCGGAATATCAGGATTCAGAATTTCAGAAGTCCTGGAGGACAAGGAATCCAGACTCTTGGGGACAAAAACCCTGAAGTCGCGAAACGTGACATAGAGAGAAGCGGGGCTGCAGTCACACTTGGTATCGGGATATCAAGATTCGGCATTTTGGGGATCCCACAGACAGAAAGCTGGGATACTTCACATTAGAAGTCCCGAAATCGTGAAGTGCGACACAACTTTGGAGAGAAAGCCGGGCCAAGGATTTTGACATTTCAGGATTTGACACTTCATCCATCTCGAGGACTAAGGGCCAGACTCTTGATATTGGAAACCCCGAAGTAGATTGCGGTCACGGGGAAAAGCGGTCACATGGATTGAGATATGGCCCAGGGGGCTAATCACCATTGAGCTCTCGACATCAGGACTCAGGGAGTCTTGAAACCCAAAATTCCATTTCGGGAAAAGGTCGCGGTCATGTTTGAAGGCCGTGTGGAGGTGAAGGACCTGTGGATCAGGTTTGTGAGGTCTCAAAGAAGGCAGAGAGAACCATTTCGGTTCTGCGGATCCGGTAGAAGATCGATTCTGTAGTGGATTCTGGTCCGAGGGTCGGGGGTCTGCGTCATAGTCATTATTCTGCTAACTTCAAAATAAGTTATGAAATATTTGAAACACATTTTCACTTTGAAAAAATAAATCTCTTATCAAAATCATTTGAAATATTGAGAATACAACCTTAAACATGCTGAATTTTAGATTTCAAGTAGGTTATTAAAGAACTTATTTATCTAACCTTACTCAAGCAATATCTAAGGTAATTAATCAGAGCATGGATAAAATATTAAAGGTCAAACTGGTAATTATCATCTCTTTGGAGTATGTTGGATGTATGGGATGACTCGGGTTCTACCTTATTTCTCCAACAAAACCCTAGAAACCATCGGGGCTTCTGGAGACCAGAAGGCAATGCTACGCATAGAGTTCACAACACAGTCTCACCCGAGATGGCTTATGGGTGACTGCAATACCTAGATGTTTGAAGTCGTTAAAGGGATGGTACTCATGGAGATGTTAGGCATGTGTTCTACTTCATATATATTAAATATACCATTCCTTTAATAATTAACCTTCCTTCTGCATAACTAATCTAGTGTGCACCGTAAATTAACTCTAACATATTCATCTTTCATTCATTCATTAAAAATTAAGCATAACAACACATAAAAGAAAAATTATAGACATTGACATAGTATTTTACCGTGGTTCACCCCCTCGGCTATGCCCACAAAGATTTGTATTCTTTATTATTCATCTTCAAGTTGCTGCACTGGTTGACTAGTGTCGCACCAAACTCCACAACTTGCGACTTGACCCTCAATAAAAATCCATAAATATCCAAGTATGAGCTCCACAACTCTCAACCAAAACTAATATTGCGACTCAAAACATATCAAAGACTCAAAACTGAACTCAACTTCACCAAAATTAGCTCCTCCCCTTAGATATTACAATGCCTATTCATACTACCAAAATTGGTTTAAACCCATTACATTGATTACCAAAACCCTAACCCTAGTGGACTAGGTTTGTTCACTTTACAACCTCATGTGCATAGTTGGTCTTCAATCCAACCATTTCTTGCTTTGACTCTTATCTTCCTCACATTTATTTTCCTTAACTCCCAATGCACACTACTTCTTTGGTCCATTCCTTAGTTGTCTGCCTCATTTGCTACGCTCTTCTTTATTCCTCGAACTTTGCTCCCAAAATAGCCTGCTCCAATAGGTCCGCAACACTTATCTATGGCTCATCCCGAGCCACTCAGGCATTGTTTACCTCCTGCACTAACTTCTTCAGCACCTCAAATATGTCTGTCAGCTCTTGTACTTATGCTTTCACTCGTGCACTCCTTTTTGCAATGTTTTCCACCAACTACGCTGTAATGTTCTCCTTAAGCACTTATAGACTCTCCAAGTGTAGATGCTCTATGCTACCCTTTTCTACTTTCAACTCTGTAATCATAATTTATTCCCTTTCCTGCAATGGCTCCAACTGAGCCTTCCTTAACTGTTTCTCCATCTGAATTAACTTCGACTCTTCCTGTAGTTTTTTCATCTCCTGCGTACTATTCATTATAACATCCCAGGTTTTGAACCCCATATTAAATAATGTATTTTTTTAATCCATGAAAGGCTAGAGTTCCTAAACAATTGAAAGAGGCAAGCGTGCCTAGGAAATGTAATGTTTGATCATTATTAATAATAAATACATCACTGGATTCTACACGAACAAGGACAAAAGTTATAGGGGGCTATGATTCCACAAGAGAGGGGGATTGAGAGGCTAAGTATTTATTTTATGTTTTATTTACCCATTTTTGTTTTAATGGAGAATAACAGTTACACGAGCTTCTTGGGGGGAAGGCCAAGTGGTTCCTTTATTCCAAGAATTACTTAAACCCATATTTGGTTTGTTGTGGGGGTTTATTATTCTTCACTCATTCACTCACTCAGTCACACAATCGTTCATTGTTCACACCTTTCACCCTTTTCTCGCTCCACTCATTCTTTCACCCACTCGTCTTTCCTCATTCATGTTTGGCTTGGGAATGGAAAATGAATTGTTGAAGAGGATCCATGGCTTTGTTGGCTGTAGAGACTGCTGGTGTATTCCAGCCATGAATTAAGGCTTGCATGTTTGAGATGCTTTGGCATGTGTTCATCTTTTCTCACAACTACAAATCATGAGAGTCCTGACATGGAAATTATTGATCAGATGCACTGGAACCATGGAAGGATATGGACAACCTGAGGGACTGCATGGCAGAGAAGGGAGTCCATCCTCTTGGGTTGTGGAGGATGGGTAGAAGAGATATGGTTTACTTTGGATTGCGGTGGGTGAGGAAAATCCTATGAGAGCTTGAGTTTTGACTGGTTTTGGAAGCCTAGTGACACTTTAGAACTGTCCTTGTGGATTCATATCCCTGACTTGGGGATGACATTGTTGTTGAGATTTGGAACAATAATGTATATGGTTGGGTGGAACGTCCTTGGTTTGCAGCTAGTTGGTGATTCGTTTCATTAAAGATAAGTTATTTATGTCATGGTTTTATTTACCTGTGTATTTATTTCGCTGTGTATTTATTTATCTATGAAATTTGTATCTATAACATGCATGCTTGCTGGTTATTGCTGTGCATGACATATGTCTCATTTATTTATGTTGTAGCATGAATCTTGATCTATGCATGTGAATACTTCATGCCTATTTATTAATTAAAATTTATACCAAAAGTTGAAACAAGTCTAGAAGTGGGATTGAAGTGGCGTAGCCCAGTTTGTGGGTGGCTGGGTACGTTACAGAATGGTATCAGAGCTTATGGTTTAAACACCAGACTGTTATGGGCCAAAACTGTTGGATAGGGTTTTATGGTTAAGATTGAATATGTCCTTGAAATATTAAAGCTCACAAGAGAGAATGTTACAGAGATCACACATAAGCCAGATCGTTGTGTAGACAAATATCGTTTGCAAAGGATCACAGAATTGTGACCATTCCCTTTTAAATTTGGGAGCGATCACCACCATGGAATCAAGGAGTTCTGGATCATTAGATCGAAAGACGGGTGAACGAGGACCATCAGAGAAAGGTGAAACCAAAGGCTAGGAGAGATTAAGTCACAGTCGTTAGATCGAACCTGTCGATCATCAGTCATTGATCGAAGCCAAGAAGGAGATTGAAAACTCTGAAACTTTGTTGCTTCAACAATTTTTGGGAGACAAGGTAGAAGCATGAAAAAGGCCAAAGTCGTGAAGTGCTGCCGACTGTCCGATATGATAGGAGGCTTGGGTGAAATATCAACCGTTAGTCAGGGTCCTCCGATGTTGACCACTTCGGGAGGTTAGCTACAAGAGAATTGAACAATTTTAGAACTAATATAACCCAGAGTCCCGGAGCACCGAAGTCCCAAAGTCCTGTCGACCATTAGATCAAGAGAAGTACTTCAGAAGGAATGTTGACCGTTGTATCTAACAAGGGTGGAAGGATAACTAAGTTTCAGAACTTCAGAACTTCATAACTTCGCCACTCCGACGATTACTAGAGAATGGGTAAATCCTCTGAGTGTTGAATCCTTGAAGAGCCAAAACCATGAAGTGTAAAGCTGCTGTCATGAAATCACGCAGGTCATCAGATATGAAGTAGAGAATGTGGATCGTCCATTTGATGGATGACACATCATAGGACACATGACAAGGGTGCCATGTGTGGACACATGTTATCGAGATTCAGTACCTTTTGGACCCTAACTTGCTCATATTTGAGTGACACATGGCACACATGCCATGGGTCAACGTCACCATGGGTGATGTCAACATGCCATGTCATCTCCGGGAGTATGGCCTCCGGGAGCATCCAACGTCTCTACCAACGAAAGTGACAAAGACTGAAGTCATGAATTCACAAAGACCATTGATCTAAGATCCCTTCGGGACCTTTCTCAACTGTTAGATCCAGCAGTGGAAGGATGGTGTAAGTACTTCGACAAATATCACTCTGGGGGAGTTGAGCGACTTGGGAGTTGTAATGTTCCAGAGTCTTGAACCGTCGAAGTCCCGAATTGATTAACACCGTCCATCTCAACATCCAATTAAGTCATGACCATTGATCTCGTTGAAGCCTCGATATGGGGCGGGACTATCAAGTCAATGGGAGATCAAATCTTGACCGCCTCATTTTCTATTAGAGTTATAGGAAGGGATTCGATGAAGTTTAACTCCTGGAGAAATCAAATATTGAAAAGGGAGAATAGATGAAGGCCAAAGTCTGGAGGACTTGGTCCCAACATTGGTCTCATGATAAGGTAAAGGGGTCAATTAGAGGTGCATAGGGCCTAGAAGTGACCAATCCCTTTGCCATTGTGTACGAACAAGCTCTTGTGTAGAAGAGTATAAAGGAAGGTGCTAAAGAGAGAATAAGCCCGTGGTTTCAAGACATGGTCACATGGAAAGTGGTTTGAAGGAAGCGTTTGTGTATAATTGTTATTCTGTACCAACTAAAGGATAACATGGAAGAATTATAATATGGATAATGATAATATATTCTTCATGAATTGAGAAGAACAATGACATGTATCATTGTTTGGCAATTTGTTTTTAATATGACTAATTATAAAAAAATGGTGGCTTGCACATTTTGCAGAATTAGGGGGTGTAAACATATCAGTTCAGTATAGGAATGCATATTCAAGAAATTGAGTATGGAGAGGGAGCTTCCGGCTATGATAAAGAGGCCAAAGGTCAGAATATCAGTGTTGGTAATGCAAAGATAGAATCCAATGGACACTAGGCCAGAGGGGAGCAAGAAACATTGATAGAGACTGTGAGAAGCCTGAAAATAGAAGTGAAGAGCTACAAAGTAGACAATGAGATAATGATGAGAGAATAAAATCAGATAAATGCTCAAGCGATGCAAAGCTTAAATCAGTTGTAGAGGAAAACAAAGAATGGATCAAACTCAAAATAGGAGGAAGAGGGAAGATGTCATGAAAGAAGAGATGACCACATAAGAAATGGTTATTCAAGAAGTGTTAGCATAACTCATGTGCATCACTCACCTCCCTATTCAAAAAGGAAATTTTATGCATAAGAAGATTCCATAAGTATCCCAGAGGTGTCTCCCATTAGGCACCAAACAAGAAGACATGAATTGGACGGTTTGCAAGGAGATTTGAGGAAGCTTAGGCCACCATCCTTTGATGGTGAAAGAGAAAGGGAATACGATGATGAGGCATGGTTTCTTGCACTCAGGAGGTATTTTCAATTCCATAACTACTCATAAAACCTAGAAGCTAGAATTTCCACATACTATTTACATGGGAAAGTTGCTATGTGGTGGGATGAACTGAAGCAAGTTGAGAACATTAATGAGAATAGGATCACTTGGAAGCAGTTTAAGAAATATTTTCAGAAGGATTACCTTTCAGAGCACTTCTATAAAAATAACATGCATGATTTATTTGAACTTAGGCTGGGAAGCATGACCATGGTAGAGTATGAAAGGAAGTTCATGGGGCTGATAAAGTATGTGGGGTTTATACAAGATGAGAAGGTGAAAGTATAGAGGTTTTTAAGTGGATTTCCATCCTTTTATAAAGAGAAAATTCAATATGATGAACCCAGGACTTTGAATGAGACCATCAGGAAGGCTAAGTACATGTATGAGCAAGGAAAAGGCAAAGAGTCCATGCATAAATATTGGGAGGATAAGAAGAAGGATAAAACTAATCAGAGGAGGAAGGGATTCAAACCTCCTTTCAATAGAAATAGCCCTAAAAAAAATAATCAAGACTAGTATGCTAAGGATGAATCCAAGAGATAAAACTCCTTGGGAAAAAGGGAAAGACCACCAATCCAATGTTGGGGATGCAAAGAAGATCACCTATACAAGGATTTCCCTCACAGAAAGGACAAAGTGAAGACCATGCACAACATCCAAGAGGCTACAATAGTAGAAGACATGGTCAGAATTTATGCAGCCTTAGATGATCAACAAGCAAAGTACCAATCCAATATGATCGAGGTGGAAGGTAAGACCATTAATCATCCTGTTGCTATTTTAATTGATTCAAGAGAAAATCATTGTTACATTGATCCTAAAATAGTGGATAGATTACGTTTGGAGAAAAGTAAGCTTGAAAAATCAAGTTTGGTTCAACTAGCCACTAGAACCAAAAGGATAATCCATGATATGGTCAGAGGTTGTTCCATAAGTCTTAATGGTGTGAATAATAATGCTGATCTAAATATTATACCATTGGTATCTTATGATATTCTAATTGGAATGGATTGGTTGGACAAGCATCATGCTGTCCTACATTGTCATAACAAGACATTTACATGTCTTGATGAAGAAGGGAAACAAAGCACCATGAAAGGAGTTCCAAGACCCATCTCTATAAAGGATATTTCAGCCTTACAACTGAATAGATGTTTTAGAAAACAATGTCAATTGTATGCAACCCATGTGGAGGAGATAGAAAAGACAAAGGGGCAAAGCCTTGAAGAATTCTCAGTACTACAAGAATTTGAAGATGTAGTCCAAGAAATACCAGGGTTTCCACCAAAGAGGGAGATATATTTCTCTATTTATTTAGTGCCAGGAGCTTCCCCAGTATCAAAAACACCTTACAGAATGAGTACACTAGAATAAAAAGAATTAGAAATGCAGTGGGAAGAATTGTTAAGGATAGGGTATGTACATCCAAGTGTTTCACCTTGGGGAGAACCGATACTCTTTCTCAAAAAGAAGGAAGGAACTTTCAGGTTGTGTATTGACTTTCGACAACTGAATAAATACACTGTAAAGAACAAGTACCCTCTACCAATAATTGATGACATCTTTGATCAACCAAGAGGGGAAAAATTATTTTCAAAGATACACTTGAGATTAGGGTACCATCAGGTAAGAATCAAGGAAGAATACATCAATAAGAAAACCTTTAGAACCAGGTATGGGCATTATGAATTTGTAGTGGTTTCATTTGGACTGTCCAATTCACCAACTATCTTTATGTGCTTAATGAATGGCATATTCAGAAATTACTTGGATAAGTTTGTCATAGTATTCCTGGATGACATACTTGTCTATACTAAGTCAGAGGGAGAGCATTAACACCACCTAAGATTGGTATTGCAAGTGCAGAGGGAACATCAATTGTATGGAAATCTTATTAAGTGTTCTTTTTACCAAGAACATATCCATTACTTGGTATACATTATTTTAGAACAAGGTATAGTAGTAGATCCAGAGAAGATTGAAGCCATTAGAGGATGGCCAACACCCATGAATGTTTCAGAAGTCAGATCTTTTATGGGATTAGCTGGTTACTACATAAGATTTATAGCAGGGTTCTATAAGATTTATCATCCCATCACTTCTTTGAAAAAGAAGGGAATTAAATTTGAATGGACATCTGAGTGTGAAGAGAACTTTAATTTGTTGAAATAATTACTTACTAGTGCACCTGTTTTAAATATTGTTGACCCAAATGAAAGTTATGTGGTATGTACAGATGCATGCAAGGAAGGACTGGGTGGAGTCCTCCCTCAAAATGGACATGTCATTGGTTATGAGTCCATAAATATTAAAGAACATGAGAGGAAATATGACACACATGACTTGGAACTTGCTTCCATTGTTCACGCATTGAATATGTGGAGGCATTATCTCATGGGGAAGAGATTTGAATTAAGAACATACCACAATGGTCTGAAATATCTTTTTGAAATGCCAACTTTGAATGTCAGGAAAACAAGATGGATGGAATTTTTAAGTGAATACGATTTTGATATCAAGCATATCAAAGGAAAAGAAAATAAAGTTGCTGATGCACTTAGTAGAAGAGTACACATCATGCCTGCTACAACTGTTAGTATGCATCAATCAGATTTAAAGAGCATAATTTTAGATGATGTTGTAACATATCAACATTACCTACAGGTAAAAGAAAGCTTACAACAAGAAAATGTACAACAAAAAATTAAAGAATATGAGATGAAGGAAGATGAATTACTTATCCATAAAAATAGAATTTATGTTTCTAGTTCTGGAGAACTTAGGAATTTGGTATTAAAATAAATGCATAATGTTCCATAGGCCGGACATCCGGATAACCATAAAACAATTGCAGCAGTAAGAAGCCAATTCTTTTGGCCATGAATAAAAAGAGATGTTGCTGATTACATTTCTAGATGTATGGAATGTCAGAGACTAAAGGCTGAGCATAGGAACCCAATAGGTTTTCTACAACCATTACCAATTCTAGAGAATAAGTGTGAAGTGGTAACCATTGATTTTATAACAAATTTGTCCAGGACAACAAGACAACATGATTCAATCATGGAAGTGGTTGATAAATTGACAAAGGCTACTCATTTTTTTCTTGTAAAAATGACTCATACAACAACTAATATTGCAGAAATTTACATGAGGGAGATTGCTAGGTTGCATGGAATACCTAAGACAATTGTCTCAGAAAAAGATACAAAGTTTACTTCAAATTTCTGGAGGGGATTGTCTAAAGGATTTGGTACAAATCTGAACTTTATCACAACATACCATCCACAGTCAGATGGGTAGACAAAGAGAGTCAACCGAGTAATTGAAGACATGTTGAGAATGTATGTGATGGATAAGCCATATAAGTGGGTAGATTACTTTCACTTGGTTGAGTTTTCCTATAATAATGGGTATCAAGATTCATTTAAAATGGGCCCATTTGAAGCATTGTATGGTAGGAAATGCAATACTCCAGTGAGTTGGGACAACCTAGCAGACATAGTGGTACTTGGGCCATAATTGGTCAAGGATATGGAATACCAAATGGTTAGAATTAAGAAAAATTTAAAGGCAGCTCAAGATAGATAGAAAATTTATGCAGATAAGAACAAAATAGCTAGATGATTTAAAGTGGGGGAGCATGTGTGTTTAAAAGTGAAGCCCAAGAAGAGCTCTTTGAAGTTGGGTAGTTGTACAAAGCTAGCAACTAGATTCTATGGTCCATTTGAGATATTGGACAAAATAGGGCCAATTGCATACATGCTTGCATTGTCTGCTTCCATGAATGTGCACAATGTATTTCATGTCTCTTTGCTAAATAAATATGTACATGATCCTAACCATGTTATTGATTGGCATCTGTATCAGGTAGAGATAGAGGGAGTCTTTCAGGTCCAGTCAATGTGAATATTGGACAGAAAAGTCAAAATGCTCGTGAATCGAGTTATAGAGCCGATAGAAGTCCAGTGGACTTGCTATGGTCCTGAAGATGCTATTTGGGAGCATGAAGATGCCATGCGGGCAGAGTACCCAAAAATTTTTGAATAAATTTTGAAATTTTGTTTCTGTTTTGTATATGCATTGAGGACAATGCCAAAATAAGGGGGATGGGATGTAACATCCTAGGTTTTAAGCCCCGTATTAAAAAATGTATTTTGTTAATACATGAAAGGCCAGAGTTCCCTAACAATTGAAAGAGGCTAGTGTGCCTAGGAAATGTAATGTTTAATAATTATTAATAATAAATACATCACTGACTGCTAGACGAAAAAGGAGAAGAGTTATAGAGGGATATGATTCCACAAGAGAGGGGGATTGAGGGGCTAAGTATTTATTTTATATTTTATTTACCCATTTTTGTTTTAATGGAGAATAACAATTACATGATCTTCTTGGGGGGAAGGCCAAGTGGTTCCTTAATTCCAAGAATTACATAAACACATCTTTGGTCTGTTGTGGGGGTTGCTTCTTCTTCACTCAGTCACTCAGTCACTCACTCAATTGTTCATTGTTCACACCCTTCACCTCGTTCTCGCTCCATTCATTCTTTTTCCCACTCATATTTCCTCATTCACGTTTGGATTGGGGAGGGAAAATAAATTGTTGAAGAGGAGCCATGGTTTTGTTGACTGTAGAGATTGCTGGTGTATTCCAGCCATGAATTAAGGCTTGCATGTCTGAGATGATTTGACCTGTGTTCAACTTTTCTCACAACTGTGAATCTTTAGAGTCCCAACATGTAGATTATTGATCAGATGCATTGTAACCCTGGAAGGAGATGGACAACCCAAGGGACTGCGTGACAGAGAAGAGGGTCCATTCTATTAGGTTGTGCAGGCTAGGTAGAAGAGAGCTGGTGTACTTTGGATTGCTATGGGTGAGGAAAATCCTATGAGAGCTTGAGTGCTGACTAGTTTGGGAAGCCGAGTGACACTCTGGAACCGTCCTTATGGATTCATAGCCTTGGCTTGGGGGTGACATTGCTGTTGAGATTTGGAACAACAATGTCTACGGTTGGGTGGAATGTCCTTGGTCTGTAGCCAGTTGGTGATTCATTTCATTAAAGATAAGTGATTTCTGTCATGGTTTTATTTACCTATGTATTTATTCCACTCTGTGTTTATTTATCTATGAAATTAGTATCTATAATATGCATGCTTGCTGGTTATTGCTATGCATGACATATGTCTCATTTATTTATGTTGTAGCATGAATCTTGACCTATGCATGTGAATATTTCATGTATATTTATTAATTAAAAGTTAGATCAACAGTCGAAAGAAGTTCAGAAGTGGGATTTAATTGGCGTAGCCCGACCTGTGGGTGGCTAGGTACGTTACATAATGGTATCAAATCTTTTGGTTGAAACACCAGACTGGTATGGGTTGAAACTATTGGACATGGTTTTATGGTTAAAAATGAAAATGTCCTTGAAATATTAAAGCTCAGGAGAGATAGCATTGTAGAGATCACGCAGAAGATAGAGCATCGTGTAGATAGAGATCCTTTGCAAAGGATCGTAGAATCGTGATCGTTCCATTTTGAATTCATGAGTTATCACCACCGTGGAATCAAGGAGATCTGGGTCATTAGATTGGAAGACGGGTGAACAAGGACTGTCAGATAAAGGTGAAACCAAAGGCTGGGAAAGATTAAGTCACATCCATCAGATCAAAACTGTTGATCGTTAGCCATTGATTGAAGCCGAGTAAGAGATGGAAAACTCCAGAACTTCGCCGCTTTGGAAATTTTAGGGAGACAGGGCAAAATAATGAAAAAGGATGAAGTTTCAAAGTCTCACCGACCCTCCATTATGATAGGAGGCTCGGGTGAAATCTCAACCGTTAGTCAAGGTCCTTTGGTGTTGACCACTTCGGGAGGTTAATTATGGGAGAATCAAACCATTTTAGAACTATTATAACATGGAGTCCCAGAGAATCGAAGTCTCGAAGTCCCGTCAACCGTTAGATCAAGGGAAGGACTTCAGAAGTAATGTCGATCATTGGATCTAGTAAGGGTGGAAGGATAGAAAAATTTTTGAACTTAGAAACTTCGCAACTCTAGCGATTACTAGAGAATGGACAAAGCCTCGAAGTGTTGAAGCCCCGAAGTGCCGAAACCACGAAGTGCTGAAACCATGAAGTGTAAAGCCACCGTTCTGAAATCATGCAGGCTGTCAGATCTAAATCAAAGAATGTGGATCGTCCATTTGATGGATGATGTGTCATTGTCCACGTGGCAGGGGTTCCATGTGGGGGAACGTGTCACCCAAATTCAATACCTTTTGGACCCTAACCTTCTCATTTTTTAGTGACACATGGCATGCATGCCATGGGTCCACATCACCATGGGTGACATTAGCATGCCATGCCATCTCTGGGAGTATGGCCTCTGGGGGTGTCCAACATCTCTACCAGCGAAAGTGTTGAAGATCGAAGTCATGAATTGTTGGCACAGGGGAAAACCTAGGGTTCAACACTTCAACAATGCACCAACAAAACCCTAACTACCGACCCTTTCGGTAACACCTGCGAAGCAGATGAAGTCTAACCTGAGGTAAAGGCAGGGGTGGTTGCAAGAATTAGGTGTCTGCAACCTTAGCTGGGACMCAGATCTGTGATTCTTACTCTTAGAAAGCACTTTAGCATAGATCATTAATCAATATTTAACCCTTATGGCACTCCGAAGATGGCACAGAGCACCACAAMATTCACTTAGATCTAGGTTAAGTTAGTTCTTAGCAACAACAAAATAGGTCTAGCACTCAACACTTTCATATATGTCAAATCTATGCCCACACATATAAGAAGCACAAAGCAAAGTGGATCTATCTAAGTATATCATAGCAATGCACATAACATAATCATATCAAGCACAACACATGGAGAGAAACCAACACATTAGGTCGAAGCACCGAGCACAACACACAAAGTTACTATGGTTCACCCCCACCCTGGAGCTACATCTACAAAGTTTTCTTCTTCTTTATTAGCTTAGGTCAATCAGGTTACAACATAGAGCTCACACTTGTACTCCACATAGAACAGGAGATTTGCGTGCACCTCTCTAGATCCTCCTTCCCCAAGTAGATCTAGCACATAGCCTTTTTACAATCGGTGCACTCAACACTTCCAACACTTGCACTCAGCTCTGCAAGTCGGTCACACAATATACACAAAGCCTTTACTAGAACTTAGCTTATCTTCTCGCCCTCTCTTACATTTCTTAGCTACTTATTTATACTTTACAAAATAGGCCTAAACATGGGTAAACCCATGGATCGACATCCCTTTCCCATTACATTAACCCAAAACCCTAAAAAGGTCCCAAAAGTGGGTCGAGATCCCGTGATCTTTGCTTTGCCTGACGCTCCATCTTTGACAGGCTGTCGAAGTCCAAAAACGATAAACTATGACCAAGTGTTCCTCAAAACTTGGTCAAGGGCCAACATGAATTCACGTAGATCATCGATCTAAGATCCCTTCAGGACCTTTCTCAACCATTATATCCAACAGTGGAAGGATGGCGTAAGTACTTCAACAAATATCACTCTGTGGGAGTTAAGCGACTTGGGTGTTGTAATGTCCTAGAGCGCCGAAGTCCTGAAATGAATAAGGACCGTCCATGCCAATGCTTGATTAAGTCATGGCTGTTGGATTAACAGTGGAAGGATAGGGCAATTAATTTGGTGAGTATCACTATGAGGGAGTTGAGCGATTTGGGAGTTGTAATGTTCCAAAGGATCGGAGCGCCAAAGTCTCGAATTGATTAAGGC
The DNA here is from genome assembly GCA_032191745.1 of Picea mariana. Taxonomy (NCBI): domain Eukaryota; kingdom Viridiplantae; phylum Streptophyta; class Pinopsida; order Pinales; family Pinaceae; genus Picea; species Picea mariana. Next base: position 228,683 of record JASDQU010790060.1, on the reverse strand, counting down.
CGTCCATCTCAAAATCCGATTAAGTCATGAATGTCAATCTCATTGAAGCCTCGAGATGGGACGGGACCGTCTAGTCGATAGGAAATCAAATATTGATTGTCTGAAATGCTAGTAGAGTTATTGGATGGGCTTTGACGAAGTTTAACTCTGGGAGAATTAGAGATTGAAAAGGGATAATCTCTGAAGGCTGAAGTTCGGAGGAATTGGTCCCAATGATGATATCATGATAAGGTAAAGAGGTCAGTTAGAGGCGTGGAGGGCCTAGAAGTGACCAAGCCCTCAACCATTGTTATGAATAATATTCTATGTAGAAGAGTACAAAGGAAGGCGCTAAAGAGCAAATAAGCCCATGGTCTCAAGCCATGGTCACATGGAAAGTGGTTTAAAGGAAGCACCTATGTAGAATTCAAATTCTGTACCAGCTAAAGGATAACGTCGAAGTGTTATAATATGGAGAATGATAATATATTCTTCATGAATTGAGAAGAAAAAGGACCTATAGCATTGTTTGGCAATTTTTTTTTAATATGCATAATTCTAAAAAAATGGTGGCTTGCACATTTTGCAGAATTAGGGGTGTAAACATATCATTTTAGTATCGGAATGCATATTCAAGAAATGGAAGAAGGAGAGGGAGCTTCTAGCCATGATGAGGAGGCAAAAGGTCAGAATATCAGTGTTGGTAATGCAGAGACAAAATCCAACGAACACCAGGCCAGAGGGGAGCAATAAACATTGATAAAGACTGTGAGAAGCATGAAAATAGGAGTTCAGAGCTAAAAATAAGACAATGAGAGACTGATAAGAGAAAAAATCATCTAAATGATGAAGAGATGAAAAGATTAAATCAATTGCAGACACAAACAAAGAATGGATCAAACTCAAAATAGGAGGAAGAGGGAAGATGTCATGAAAGAAGAGATGACCACAAAAGAACTGGTTATTCAAGAAGTGCTAGAAGAACTCATAGGCATCACTCACCTCCCTATTCAACAAGGAAATTTTATGCATATGAATATTCCATAAGTATCCTAGAGGTGTCTCCCGTTAGGAACCAAAGAAGAAGACATGAATTGGATAGTTTGCAAGGAGAGCTGAGGAAACTTAAGCCACCATCCTTTGATGGTGAAAGAGAAAGGGAAGACGATGATGAGGCATGGTTGCCTGGACTCAGGAGGTATTTTCAATTGCATAACTACTCATTAAACCTAGAAGCCAAAATTGGCACATACCATTTACATGGGAAAGATGCTTTGTGGTGGGATCAACTGAAGCAAGTTGAGCACATTAATGAGAACATGATCGCTTGGAAGCAGTTCAAGAAATATATTCAGAAGGAGTACCTTTCAGAGCATATATATGACAAGAAGATGCCAGAGTTCTTTGAACTTAGGCTGGGAAGCATGACCATGGTAGAGTATGAAAGGAAGTTCGTGGGGCTGCTAAAGTATGTAGGGTTTATAACATATGAGAAGGTGAAAGTACACAGGTTTTTAAGTGGATTTCCATCTGTTTATAAAGAGAAGATTCAATATGATGAACCCAGGACATGAGTGAGACCATCATGAATGCTAATTACCTATATGAGCAAGGAAAAGGTAGAGAGTCCATGCAT